>JAFEMH010007110.1:0-101351 GCA_022495995.1 Adenophora triphylla var. japonica
ATCCTTTCTCCCTTGTATCATTCTCGCACTTGCTTAGTTACCTTCGGGTGTCAAGGTGTGTGAAGGCTGTAGGATAGGATTCCGTTCTTTATCTCTTGTTCCATTACGTAGCTTAAAAATGTAGATATAGCTTATAAGGGAACTTTCGGGCTATTAGAACTTCATTCATAGTGATTATAAAAGTCTCGTTTAAGAGGCACTCTCAAGTTATATTTATATAACTTGAGAAAAACAATTTTGGTGTTTTTATTCCGCCGCAAACTCTTTTACAAAATTGTTTTATTTTCGAAGAGTGTGTGTGTGCCATCCCAAGTGCTATCGTTGGTCTTTGTTATCACCTTGGATATCACTTGTGATTCAAGCCGTGGACAATTTCAATTGGTATCGAGCCTCTCACTTGACGATACTAAGTGTTTGGTCCTTTTATCATGGCTTTTGATCCTGCCAAATCCAAACCAAAAACGTCTTCTGTTTTAGATGGTTCGAATTATGCATATTGGAAAATTCGCCTTCGCTCGCATATCAAATCAATTGATCTTCGAGCATGGCGATCTATAGTTCATGGGTACTCTCTTCCACTATTACCTCTGATGAGGATGGTGATGTTCGGAGTTAAACACGAAGGTGAGTGGACTAATGAAGAGATCACCCTGGCTAACTATAATGAGAAAGCTCTTAATGCTATCTTTGAGTGGGTTGACATGCATATTTTTAAACTTGTTCAAAATAGTTCCACATCTCAAGAAGCTTGGGATATTTTACAAAGGTTTTGTGAAGGTGATTCTAGTGTGCGTGAAAACAAACTTAGAGGTCTTCTTGGCAAATTTGAAAGGTTGAGAATGGGTGAAAGTGATACCATTTCCTCTTATTTTGAAAAATTGTTTGACATTGCTAATGAGTGTCAACTTTTAGGTGAACCTTTTACAAACAAACAATTGGTTTCAAAGGCTATTAGAACTCTCCTGAGCGTTTTAATATTAAGGTTTCATCTATAGAAGAGGCTCACAATCTTTCTACTATGAACATCAATTCCTTAATGAGCATCTTAAAAAATTTTGAGTCAAACCTTCTTTGAAGCAAAGTGAAGCTTCTAAAGGCAAGAGTGTTGCTTTAAAGTTCAATCCTCTAGTGGTTCAACTAATGAGGATGGCGAAATTTTTGAGGAATTAGGTGAAGATGCCGGTGTTGCCTTACTTACCAGGAAATATAACTCAATGGTGAGAAAATTTAACAAAGAAAATGTGCGAGTAAAGGCTAAAGAGCAACAAGCCAAGGTGTACAATTCAATGCCCAAGAGGACATTTCCATCTACTCGAAAGGTGGTCCCATAAGGAGAGCATCATCGAGATCCAATCGAGATCGATCCAAAATACCTTGAATCAATCCAATGTCATGCTTGCTCTGGATGGGGTCATTACTCAAATGAGTGTGCTAACACTCTAAGGAAGATGGGAAAGAACCTATGGGTTTCTCTCGGTGACAATGAGGATGAAGAGACCAATCAATCGAAGATTCGAGATCAAACGGCAATGATGGTCACAAGCGCGTGACTCGGATTACATCGTGTGATACCCCGGTGATATCCAAAATGGGATAGCACACGAGATATCATCCAACAGGTATACGATTTAAATTTGATAAATCTTTGTTTGTTTTGTGGGTTACGTTAACATGGATGCGGAGTTGTTCACAAGATGAGAAGGAGTTCGGCAAGGATGAACTCATTTGTGGTCTTAAGAACCTTTGCGAAAGAATTGGTGGATGAATGGAAGAAAGAGAACAAGAAGGTGATCTCTCTGTCGAGAGGTTCAAGACCTAGCGATGGCTTGACTAGATTGGAAGTTCAACTCACTGAAAAGAAGGATGTGGAGGTGGACAAAGTCAAGAGCAAACTTACTCTTGCCGAGACAACATTCAAGAAACTCAATACGAGTTCTACCAAGTTAGATGCAATTCTTGGGTTGTCAAACCACTCAAGGCGGTATGGGTTTTCAAGAGTCTTTAAATGCTATTACATCTACTTTGTCTAATACGAAGATAAGTTAATTTTTGTTAAAGAAAGAGATCATGTTGAACCAATATCTTACGATAAGTCTTCGACAAGGTAAAAATATGTAACTACTGTTACTCTCTCTTGGACATTTGAAAAATGATTGCAAAACTCTCTTAAAGAAAGCAGTCCGGTTCTGTGTGATACACGAAGTGCTACCTAGCATGTCGAGATATCCTTTGTCGATCGAAGAAAAATTATCAAAGTAGGAAAGTGTGGAAACCTAAGTCTAATCGATATGTGATGTTGTATGCACTGCCTTAAAAACTAATGTTGAAGGTTCATGGTATTTTGATAGTGGTTGTTCTCGTCATATATTGGAACAAAAATATTTTTAAAGGAATATGAACCTATTCAAGGTGGTAGTGTAACATATGGTGGTGGTGGCAAGAGTAATATAGTAGGAAAAGGCGTATTAAATGTACCTGGATTTCTGCTTTGAAAAATGTTTTGCATGTTGATGGGTGGTAACTAATTTAATTAGTATTAGCCAACTTTGTGATGACAACCTTGAAGTAAAATTCAATAAAAACACTTGTGAAGTTTTTGATTGTACCAATAAGCGTGTTATGGCTGGTACTAGGTCAAGTAATAAGCTGTTATCTTGTTGAGGATAAACAAGTGTGTCATTCTGTGAGGGTTGATGATGCTACCTTATGGCATCAAAAGTTGGGTCATGTCCATTTTCGTAACATTGTGAAACTCATTAATGCTTTGAAGCTATAAGAGGTATACCTAGTCTGGACATTAGTACAAAAATCATATGTGAAGATTGTTTAAAGGTAAACAAACACGTGCTACCCGTAGTGCTACCCAACATAATGAGGAGTATTACGGGACAACGCCTTTGTTTTCAATTAATGCATATGGATTTAATGGGTCGATTGAGGTAGGCAGTTTAGGAGGTAAGAAATATACTTTTGTAATAGTTGATGATTTTTCTAGATTTACTTGGGTATATTTTTAAAAGAAAAATCGAAACTTTTGAAAAGTTTAAAGTCTTACATGCTAAAATCAAAAACATGTTTTACTGCTCTTATCATGCGAATAAGGTCGATCATGGAACGGAGTTTGATAATTCATTGTTCTTTACTTTTTGTGAATTAAAAGGAATTAAACATGAGTTTTACGCTCCTAAAACACCTCAACAAAATGGGGTGGTGAAAGGAAAAATAGGACCTTACTTGAGATGGCACGTGTGATGTTGTTTTCAAAAGAATTTCAAAAAGATTTTGGGAAATTTGAGGCCATAAACACGGCTTGTCACACGGCCAATAGGGTTTTTCTAAGACCTGGTACTAGAATGACACCTTATGAAATTTTGAATGGTAGGATACCAAAGGTTCATTATTTTCATACATTTGGGTGTGTGTGTTATGTTCTAAATGATCGGGATTACTTAGCTAAATTTGACTCTAAAAGTGATAAGGCTATATTTCTTGGGTATGCTCGGGACGGTCGAGCATATAGGGTTTATAACCTTAGGTTAAAAACCATTCGGGAATCAATTAACGTTGTTTTTGATGATTTAGCAAGTGTTACGGGTGATGGAGTACGGGAATCTCCATTAATATTCTTTGGAAGAAGCTGGAGAATCAAAATCAAGTAAGTGATACCCAGTCTTGGCCCAAGTGTTGCCCTTTGAAGGGATAGCATCTCCGGTATCACCCAAAACCAATCCGGCAAGCGAAAAGGATGAACGGTCGAGATGATGATGCTCATGTGCATGAAGATTTGAGAAGGGATCCACCGGCTAGGATCGAAGAGACCATCCTTCCTCTCAAATTATTGGAGAAGCTAGTGAAGTACGAACAAGGAACAAAGGACATTTTAGTGACCGTGAAATGGCAAGGTATGTGTGTATGTCCACCACATACCACAAGGTAAAATATTCTGTTTTGTTTCTTCTTTAGAACCCAAAAATATTTACGAAGCTTTAAAAGATAATTTTTGGATACATGCCATGCAAGAGGAACTTGAACAATTTGCTCGTAATGAAGTTTGGTGTTTAGTACCACGTCCTAGTAATACAAATGTTATTGGTACTAAATGGATTTTCAAAAACAAATCGGATGAGCAAGGAAATATTGTTAGGAACAAAGCTCGTCTCGTAGCACAAGGTTACACCCAAATTGAAGGTGTTGACTTTGATGAGACCTTTGCTCCCGTTGCTAGAATAGAATCTATAAGACTCCTCTTGGCTATAGCTTGTTTTCTAAAAATTACTTTGTTTCAAATGGATGTTAAAAATTTGCCTTTTTAAATGGTTATTTAAAAGAAGAAGTTTTGTTGAACAACCAAAAGGATTTGAAGATCCTCATCTACCAAACCATGTATATAGACTTGATAAAGCCTTATATGGCTTGAAACAAGCTCCACGTGCATGGTATGGTCGCTTAACCTCTTTTTACTTGAATATGGCTTTACAAGAGGTGAAGCGAGATAGGACCTTATTTATCTAAGGCATGGCAAAGAAATAGTCATTGTTCAAATCTATGTTGATGACATAGTATATGGCTCTACTTCTCAAACATGTTTAAAAGATTTTGTAGAAGCTATGACATCAACATTTGAAATGAGCATGATTGGAGAGTTAACATTCTTTCTAGGCTTGCGGGTGAAACAATCAAATGAAGGAATATTCATTTCACAAAGCAAGTATGCAAAGAGCCTAGTAAAAAGGTTTGGATTGGAAGGAGCAAAAAGTTCAAAAATCCCCATGTGTTCTTCTCTCAAACTTGGTAGAAATCAAGTAGGTGAGGATGTTGATCCTACTCTTTATCGTTCAATGATAGGTAGCCTTCTCTATCTCACTTCTAGTCGTCTGATATCATGTTCGGCGTGTGTGTTTGTGCACGTTATCAAGCCAATCCTAAAGTCTCTCACCTTAATTACGTCAAAAAGATAATTAAATATGTTTCGGGAACAAGTGAATTAGGGATTTGGTTTAGTAAGGATACTAATATCAATTTGGTTGGCTTTAGTGACTCGGATTGGGCGGGGATATGGATGATAGGAAGAGTACTAGTGGGGGTGTTTTTACTTGGGCAACAATTTAGTTTCATGGTATAGTCGTAAACAAAATTGTGTTTCTCTCTCCATGGTGAGTCGAGTATGTTGCGGTGGTAGTTGTTGTTCACAACTTATTTGGCTAAAACATATGTTAGATGACTATGGCCTAGAGAGTAATTCTTTGACTATGTCTTGTGATAACTTTGAGTGCTATCAACATTTCAAAAAACCCAGTTCAACATTCCCGTACCAAACACATTGACATACGTCATCATTTTCTTAGAGATATGGTAGATAAAGGCCTAATTAACATTGATCATATTGATACTAAGTATCAAGCTGGTGACATCTTTACCAAGGCCTTAGACCACGAGAGATTTTCTAGTTTGAAAAGATCTCTTGGTCTTTGTAATCTCTGAGTGCATTCGTCTGTGCTACCCCGGGTGATGTTATCACTTAGGGTAACACTTGTATATTAGTGTATTTTTCTTTGGTTATTTATTTAAAAAAAAAAAAAGAAAATGCTTTATTATTTGTTTAATCTGGTTAGCTTAGTTCTAAGCGTGGCACATCTTGACCTTTTGTTATGGTAGGTTATTATTTAGGTTAGCACGTCGATATCATTCCCCTTCATATGCTTAAAGTGACAAAGTCACTAATCTTTTCTTTTGATAAATAAAAGGCAAAGGCATTTTTTCATACTTTTCTCTCGAGCTCGGGGCCCGGTGTTTGCTGCAACGATGCACTCTTGCCAATGAGAAGGTATGAGGTGATTTATGCTAAGTATTAGGGACATGGAGTTCGCTACTACAGTGTACCCTACTTGAAAGGCATAGATCACTTGGTCTCTACACTTGAAATATAACTTGAAGCACGGAGCTCGTTACTACGATGCTTTCTTGTTTAAAGAAGTGTATTGAGACGTGTTTAACAAGCAATGTACTTAAAAAATATATATAGGCATATAATGCCTAAAGTGCATGAAAAATGCTCAGCTTGTTATGCATGAAGTGTCTAAAAAAGGCTAAGCTTATTATGCCTCAAATGTTTGAAGCGAAAATTATTTATCAAGGGTTTTATATCATATGTGTTATCCTACGTGTTGCCATCATTGCCTTAACACATTAGTGTGTGCTATATTAGTTTTTAATTTCTTATTTTCGAAATATTGTTGATTAATTTCTCAAAATGCGAAAGTCTTTTTAATTAAAGAGTTTACGATTTTGAAAACGTCTTCAACAAGTTTCATTTATTTTTAGTAAACATAAATTAGTAACTAGCCCATACTTATTTTAATTTGTGCATATATTGTCTTGGGCCTAGTTACAAATTTGTTTTACTTATTTTTATTTCTTTTTACGTTTTATTTAAAAAAAAAAATTCTTTCTTTTTTATTTTTTTTTTGCAACCGTGTTGTATTGATTTAAAAAGAGTTTTAAAAGGAAGTGGTTAGGGTTTAATTCGGTTTGTGTGGATAGGGATTAGTTTGAGAGATAATAGGGATTGATTAGATAGGTTTCATTATGTCAGATCAAATTAAAATCTTGTTCCCCATTAAATCTCTTCCTCCCTATTTTCACTCGACCTCCTCAGTTCCTCTCTCTCTCTAACCGTTACCCTCATCTCTCTAAAACCCTCCTTCCGAGCGTCTTCTTCTCTCCCAAAAATCCTAGGTCAAAAATACGTTCCAAAATTCCCTCATATCTCCATGGCATCTCCATCCAAAGCTAGTACCGAACCTTCCCACACGGACGAATGGACATCTCACCTAGCATTGCTCCATCCGTGGCATCTCGCGTGGCCATGGAAACTTCCCCAATGATCACTCCAAGCTCTTCTCCACCAACAATGGCGATTGTTCCTACCTCTGGCCCCATTACCTCGTTTGATCAAGGCATTCCTAAGGTGACTCTCATCCCTACCGAGCCAAAAAGGAAGAGGAAAGCCCCAAGCAAGCTGTCTCCCCAAATCGCAAAAGGAGGTCTTCCAACCGCATTAGATCAATCAAGTCCAAGGCAACTTCAAATACCTCTCTTGATCCAGTTGAAGTCTCGAAAGCTCTATTGATGTGTCCTCACCCCATGTGAGTGATGAGAACTTTGAAGCAAACAAGGAAAAGGAGCCTTACGTGGACTCATTTGATGCTTGGGTAGATGGTGATGAAGAGGAGACTCTCTCGATTATCGAGAAAAAGAAGGCCAAGGGCAAAGCGTGAGTGCTACCGGAAGTGCTAGCAAGAAGAGGATATCATACGAGGTAACACTTGCCCCCTCTTACGTTCCTAAACATTCCTCTAGTGATAATTACGGTGATGAGGTTACTCAAGCGAAGAGGATAAAGCTTTTCCAAAACCTTTTCTTACTACGGAATATTATAGGAAAGAAAATATGGAACTTTGGTTAAATAGTCGAGTAAGAGAATTTTAAAAGAGAAGCACATTGATGAGGGTCGGTTGGAAAAGGAAGGAGTGGTTCGGTTTTTAAGGACGGGAATTTTATTAATGCTAATAATCATGCATCTGTGTTTGTTGAGAGTGTCATTCGCAATTTCTTTGCCAATTTACATGCTCATTTGGATGATGAAGGGTGCGCTAAATATGGAAAAGTGTTTGTTAGGGGAAGAGTCTATTCTTTTACTCCAGCCCTAATCAACAAAGTTTTAGGCCTCCCTAATGTAGATGATGAGAGCATTAGGGTCAATAGAGATGAAATGGTAAAATTGCTCACTCCTGACAAAGCTGCGAGTCTTGGCCTTTGAAAGAGAAACTTCATGCTTCTAGATTATCTTCTCTCTATTACGTACTACACAAGCTGTGCATCTTCAATTGGCTTCCTACAACTAATGAACCTATTGTGACATTGGAGCATGCGAATGTGTTGTATAGATTGGGTAAAAATTTAAGGATTAACTTTGGAAGATTAGTGTTTAAACACTTAGCTTCATGGGGTAGAAAAAAGGAAGTGAACATTAGCTTTTTCCCTATCCTTCTCTAATCTTCAAAGTTTTGGTATTTCAATCCTTGCCCATTGAAGCCTCGATGTTTTCACCACTGAACACGAGTATTATACCATTGATCAACAAGCGAAAAAGGGTAAAAGGTATACAAAAGATCTTCCTTGGAACAAATGCTGATGAAACAACCCCTGCTCCTCCCGGTGCTATCCCACGTGATACCCCAAGTGCTTCCCAGTGTTGCCCCTCATACTTTTGCGGGAAGCGATGCTTTGCAAGTATTACGAACAACATGATAAATCTTTTGGGCAACTACTGGACCATCAATCCCAAAGACTACGGTTCTCAACTTCTGCACAAACAGTCAAGTGCAATAGGAGAACTTGCTTTGAGGGATGGGCTAAGCTTAAGCGAGGTAACGAGATGCTTTTATTGATGAAATTTCTTCCCAAACGGGGGAGGATCTGCTGCTTCTTTGGAACTTCAGGCGGTGCTCTGCGGGTGCTACCACCGATCTTGGCCCAAGTGATGGTGGAAGTGATAGGGAAGGAGATCGGGGAGGAAGAAGAGGAGTTTGAAGAAGAAGAAGAAAGTGAACTGAAGGTTGACAAACCTGAAGGTTGATGTTGCCACTATCATATGGGTATTTGTTTTTGTGGTGGTCCTACAAACAATGTTTTTATTTTGGTGATGGTGGTGGTTCTTTAAACAATTTACTTTTATTTTGTTTATTTTTGCTAAAACACTTTAGTTGGTTTGTTAATAACTTAATCTGCTAGGTTGTTTTTTTTTTGCTAGTTTTTGGATGATATTTGCTACAATGGTTATGGTTTTTAATGGTTACTTAGTTTATTTCGAAAACTTTTTAAAGTTTGAAATAAATTAGTTTATTATGATAAATCATTGTTTAGGATTAGCTCCTTGATTAAGGGGGAGTTAATTTTTTTTTTGAGATATTATTGTGTTCTATGCTCTGTACATTTGTATATAGACTAATCCTACGGGGCAGAAGCACATTGAGTTTGGAAAGAAATATCCAACTAAGGGGAGATTGTTAGTGTAATCTGCGGGTGATATCGCGAGATGATTTCCCAAAAGTCCAGGTGATATCGCGAGATGATTTCTGGTAGAAAATTATATAGTTGTATATTTCTTGTTTGTTATTTAATGGACTAACGTGCTAATATGGTCTGTATAGTCTATGGTTTATGGTTATATTTCAGGGTGCAATAGCATCAAAGAAGGAGCTAGACACGTGTGGAAATTGGAAGAAAAGAATTAATACATTTTATGTATTAATTCGTAACTTTGGCAAACAACAACAACTCTTATGGAGACTTTGTAAAAGGTTGTTGTTGAGTTATAGAAGAAGTACAAGGATGATAAAGCAAAGGAGTACAAGGCGTGGAAGCATGGCTTGAGGATTAAACAACTCGGTTGCTACAAAATAGGAAGTGGGAGCTAGAATTGTGGAAACAAATTAACCCACTCTCCCTATACTTCCTCCACGTGCAAGACCAGCCCCAAGGCTGTTATTGGAGTAGCCTTCAAGTAATTGAAGACTATAAATAAGCTTGGAAGGTTTATTTGAAGATATGCCAATTATTTCATCACATTCACACCTTCGAAAAGCTTAGAGATAGAGTTCTTTGTTTGGTTCTTTTTAATCCTTTCTCCCTTGTAATTTCGCACTTGATTACCTTGGTGTCAAGGTGTGTGAAGGCTAGGATAGGATTCTGTTCTTTATCTCTTGTTCCATAGAGCTTAAAATAGATATAGCTATAGGGAACTTTCGCCTTTGTAACTTCATTCATAGTGATTATAAAGTCTTGCCTAAGAGGCACTCTCAAGTTATATTTATATAACTTGAGAAAAACAATTTTGGTGTTTTTATTCCACTGCAAACTCTTTTACAAAATTGTTTTAATTTCGAAGTGTGTGTGTGTGCCATCCCAAGTGCTATCGTTGGTGCTGTTATCACCTTGGATATCACTTGTGATTCAAGCCGTGACAATTTCAGAGTCCTTGTTAAAAAGGCATCTAACACTTGGTAAAAGGGAAACCAAAGGAATGGTATCAATTTGGTAGAGAGGGACTCAAAGGCACTTTGGTCGAGTTGGCAATAATAACAGCGTGACGTGTGGAAGAGATCTTCAGAATCTTCAAATGTGTTAGCTGTGGCGATGATCCTTTGCAAATGAATCCTTGTACTAGCTAGGGTAGAGACAAATCAATATGGATGTATGCATAGAACCAAAATGATTCGCAATCGCTTAGGGTTGTTTCTATTGATTCATGTTTTTGTGCATGCTACATGAGCCCCCCGATTTTTGTGGGATGCATGGTGCGAGGTTTTGTATGTGTTGTGACTGTTTGGGACAAGTTTTAAGTAACAAATCCTTTGGTTGGTCACGACCAATGGAATCAGATTATTCTTACAACTTATCAGTCAATTATCACGCGAACCTCAATTTTGATCTTGGGATGAAATTGGATTTGAACCTCTGGATTGAAATTTCCTCTCAATCTCGAAACTCGAAATGCCGACATTTGAAGAATGCAAAGAATACGTTGGTATGAATGAACCCTCTTTCGCTTGGGTTAGTTGTGACTCGACATAAATTTGGAGTAATGACTTGGCGATGTCGATATGTAGATTCCCGAGAGCTCAACCTCTAATGATGCAGGGAGTTACCATATACTGAGTTCTAAAGCTGAAACTCCAAGATAATTGTTAAGGTGACTAGACCTTTCTTCTGAAGATATATGTGACTTGCTAAAGCCCCATTCCGAGGAAAAGACATGGCGAAAGCCACAGAAGCTTTCTTTAAATGACTTGATGAAGCCCCAGGTTCGACAAAGCGTCACGGCAGAGGTCCATTTGATGGTTTGACTGTAAAACTGACATAATGATGAAGTATCGAGCCGATCGATCAACGTGAGAGAGCTCTAGGTGAAGTTGATGTAACCCCAGATTAATTGCAGCATTACGTCATGAAGTGAGAAACCCATCTTTGATAACGACTATGCAACTAGAATCCTAGAGGTGAAATTGACAGCAACTAAGCAACTAGAATCCTCCCTTCGAAGGGTGTCTTCCATATGGGAACTATTAGCCATAGTGGCACTTGGCTTGCTCATCGCTTCAATCATATTCACCCCACTACAAGAATCAGGGTTTTTAGCCACGGTCGTCGGACCATGGTAAATAGATATAAAACTGTGGCTAATAGTATTTACCACGGTTTTGTCACGTTTTTACGTCCGAGGCTTTTGTGAGATTCGCTTATACTGTTCTACGTTTTCTAAACCGTGACAAATAGTATTTGCTACAGTTATGGCCACGGTTAAAAACCGTAGCACAATAAGTGTGATATATGTTATTTTTTTATTTGTCACAGTTGTTGTGACATTTTTAAAACGGTGCAATTGTAATACTTGTGGCAATTTGAAACCGTCATAAAAGTTATGTGCGACATATAAATCATTTTTGTATTGGTAATTAACGTAGCAAATGATACCAAAATGTGTATTTTTTATATTTGTAACACAATTCAAAACTATAATATATATACTTTTTTAATTATAAAACCTGGTGTACAATATATTTATTGTAATACATTTATTAGCAATAAAAGAGTTAAATGACCATTTTAACCGTAGTGCATAAATTTTCATAAAAATCCAAAAACAGTTATATAAGTGCTTAAACAAAAATCCTAAATAATTCATTCTAGTAAGTCAAATCTAACAATTATTTATAAAGCATTTGCTACTATTAAGCATTTGTCTGAAATTAAACATGTACAAAAGTGTAATCATAGGCTTAATCTAGTCTAAAACATCAAAGTTTTGAAGTTGAAGTTGATGTTGGAGTTGAAGATCAAAGAGACATCATCAAGGCTTCAATCCTGTCGTGCGTATACAGAAAAGCAAATCTTCGTAAGTGAATGATTATCGTTGACAATTGAAAACATAAACAAAATAATGAGTACTTCATATTTTACATTTAAAACAAATGGATAATAATTACTAATCGATGACATGATATATTATAAGTTTGAAAAAAACTAACAAAGAAATTAAGTAAAAAAAACTTGAGTATGATTTAAAAAAATTTACTTACAAAAAAAGTCATCTAGCTACAAATCTCATCTGACCCGTCATCACCCAATGTTGTAGGAATCTGTGAACAAGAAAATGATGTGGATTAGTCATAAGGTGGAGTAACCGAATTCATGTGCATTATGCTGTTTTCTTAAAAATCACCAAGTCCTTGTCCTCCAATTCATATATCAGTCTACCATCTATTTAGTCTCTGAACTTGTACAATAGTGTGTTTTTTACTGCTTGAGATATTTCTAAGCACTGAAAATTTATATTTATTCTTCCAGTCATGTTGGCTTTCTACGAAAATATGCACAGCGACTGAAAGATATGAAGTTCTTAAGAGAGGATTTGGTATTTGGTTTACACAGTGAACATGTAGCTTTCATCGCCTGTTCCTCTTTCATATTGTACTTCTTAATTTCATGAACAACAAAACAATAGAATCTTTAGTCACTCATTGTTGCAAGTATGGAACACATGGATGAGGGAGCTAGGTTTTATTTGCAATGCATTTGGAATTACCATATGAGATGCACCAATATTTATCAAATTTGAGCAGCAGAGTTGGTAATCATCTCTAGTTAGGTGTTACGGACCAGAACCGGATCAGGAAAGACTAAATGGTTGAGTTGATTATGTACTTAAAAACCTAAAATCAAAGATTTTTCTGCTGATATATATATGTTTGAACATTCTTGATAACTCTCGTCTTAAGTAATCCCTTAACCATTTCATGTTGGTTTTTCCAACTATTTATCCAGATTCCTGATAATGATCTTAACAAAATATTTGCATTTGCCATTGTTATGTACTTATGAAATAAATATAAGACTAAATATTAGCTTTGAAATAAATTCAATTCTAAGTAATATGACTTACTTAGCAATTTCTTCACAGTGTACTGTGGCCACCATCACCTACAGAAACATCAAAGGTATTAAGATCTAGACAAGCAATCTAAATCTTATAAAGCAGTTGATACTCAAGCCATTACCTTGTGAGCAGGCAGGTCAAGATCCCTGTTCTCCTTAATGACTTTCCAGATTTGTTGTGCACTAAAAGAAAAAGCTGAAGCGGGAACAACTCCCCGCCTATCACCAGCAAGCACACCAGGTGCTATAGAATGGAAGAATCGCTGCCTCAAATTGGCGACCTTCATTGTTCACAGAAAAACGAACTTAAAAGCTTACTCTGTGGAACTCCAATGACCAAAAAATCTCAAAATATTCTTTAGAAAAATACTAATCCAACATATGTAAGCAAAGGATTGGAAAAATGAACAAGATGAACATTACTTCAATTTGTAAAGCTAAACAAGAGCAAAGGAGCAAACAGTCTCCAGAAACATAATTATCATCAGTCATGAAAAGGAACATTAAAATATGCACGACTTCAGCACTAAGAATTATGTATTCCAAAATAAGGATTGTTTCCTTTGAGATTTCCAAGTGCACTTTGTTAGTTTTCCTTTAAAAATATCCAGTGTACCTGCTCTTTGAATTGTTCTTCCTTTTCTTCATAACTAGAAAGAGCAACAACTTCAACCTGTCCATTTGATCAGTAAAATATCATTACTGCATTAACGAGACCATTTCAATGTAAGTGAATGCTTAGAGAAGAAAACAATGAGCAATGAACGAAAACTTACAATGAAAAATTCACTCAACGGGGTTTCCTTGTGCGCTTGTGGCTTAGGAACCGAGTCCCATATAAGCCCAGGAAAAAGTTAGAAAATCAATGATAATAAATCAAAACATAAGAGAACGAAAACAAATTTACCTTCTGAATATCTTCCCTTAAAACAGGTTCTAAGTTTTCCAACGGCGTCTATACAAAACAAAATAAAATCACATCCAACTCAGTACATTCATAAATCCCGATTCAAGGTGTTAGGAAGTGTCAATATTCATCACCCTCCAAATAGAATAGACTGGCATGGCTACCTATAATCCATATATATGGGTTACATACTACATACATATGGGGTAATCCTAGATAGGTAAAACGGAGACTACACAAAATATATGCATGTGGTTCTTAACCCAATAATCGACCTTCAGCTCGTGCAAACCTATGAAACATCACCCTCCAAATGATAGGATACACTTAAAGCTTCGTAGATGAAGATTGAGAGACGTGTGGATCACCAATTAGTTCAGAAGTTCAGCACATTAATCATACAATCAGAAGAATAAAGGTGTTCCCTCCTCCAAGTCTATCTATTGGACACATTAATTGTAGTCAACAGATTATTCTTTAAACAAAAATCCTTGTCGATCTGCTTCTAAAATTTGAACATAAGGAATGACACCCCCATAAATGATTTATGTAGCATGAGAATGACTTCAAAGATTATGTCATGAAAATGGTTACTTAAAAAGGTGTTGTAATTAAACCAATTTTGAAAAGATACACTTGAATGAATCCTCCAAAGTAATGAATCACTTTTGAGTATAGATAATTATATGAACAAAAATGCTAACAAATTTCAAGTTTATCCTAATAGGCTTTGATAAGTGACAACTATGACAACAGAAGAAGCAACAAGCCAAGAATGAGTTACATCAAGTTAAGATGAAGAAGGATGTACATCACCTCTCCTCATTCTCTTCCATCAGTACCCTCGAGATCCATGACAATAGTGCAAGGTTCAATACCAGCACATCTTGCCATCCAAATACCTTTGGTGGTTTGAGACCTGCGCAATTACAATGAAGTTATCTTCATAAAATCCTAATAAAACCTAAAAGATTTAAAAAGAGGATAGAGTACATGCCTTCCCTTAAAAGTGTCCATTTCCCTAAAGTTTGTATCGAACAAGTGATTTAGAAGGGTGCTCTTCTCTGTTGGAAATAAAAGGATTGTCCATTAATGGCAAACAGAATGACCTGATGCACAATCAATACCAACATATGCTAGAAAAAGAGTTTATAAACCATGTGGACATGCATCCCAGCAGTCAGTAAACCAAAGGAACCGAAAAACCATGCAACTCTTTTAAGGAAAAGATATGGCATTCTTAAATAATTCCAGGATAAGTTTCAGTGCTATATTTTTTTTAGCTATGACCACACCATTTCATGCAATATAACTAATTAAAAGGGCCCATTGATGTTAATAGAAGAAAAGCATTCAAAATCATACAAATTTCAAATCATGACCTTTAGATTTCAGACAACATAAATTATGTACTTCCTTGCGTCTGAGATACAGTAGTCAATTAGGAGAGTAAGGGTCCTCAATGGGGTCAAACTTGTTAAAATATGAATTTAATTTATATAGAAATGAGAACTCATACCACTACTCTGAGGGCCCATGATGGAAACTATTGCGTACGAAAGTCCACATTCAGCGAGTTTCACTTCCTTGATAAAACTTTCAAGTCCAGCCACATTAAAGGTACCATCTCCATCTATAAGGTGAGTAGATCAGCACATACTCTAAACTATAGTAATAATAGCTAATAGACATGTACATAAACCAACAATATGTACTTACTCTGACAAACAAGTGTCAAGAATTGAACTAAGCCTCTTTCCAAAACCAGGCACGGGATGAGATTGCACAGCTTTTTCTAGTTCAGTCCATTCCTACAACCATTTTGAAGATATTGGCAAACCCCATGACAAAGAATGCATAAATTAGATGTCAGAGGCATTAGAAACACTATACCTCATCGGCAATGAAGGAAGCATATTTCTCATTAGCAATTTCTTCACAGTGTACTGTGGCCACCATCACCTACAGAAACATCAAAGGTATTAAGATCTAGACAAGCAATCTAAATCTTATAAAGCAGTTGATACTCAAGCCATTACCTTGTGAGCAGGCAGGTCAAGAAGCAGACTCATAAATCTCAACCTACAAAGTTTAAAATTAGATATAAATTACATCTATGAATCTAATAAAATCAAAAACCACAGATCATCCACAATCTTTAGATAAATCACAATATCATCCACGGGGACAAATTAATGAAACATCATTAACAAAGAACACTTATCTCTCTCTCTCTAAAGGGAAGAGCTTACCAATGCCCGTATCAACAGGTATCAACCGATATAGAGTATCAACACCGCTTCCAAATTATAATTGAAAAGCAAAAAGGATATTAAGAAGTGTGAATTACCTTCCAGCAAGATTTCTAGGGTTTCGGTTTGAAGGTTTGCTTTGAAGGTTTCGTTGTTGAAGTAACTACGCCAATATGCCAATGCGCCAATACGATACGAAGTGGAAACTGATTCGGTAACCTATGCGCCAATACAATACGATACGAAGAGGAATCGAAATCTTCTGATTTGGATTTGGATTTGGATTTGGATTTGGATTTGGATTGAGAGGGATTTGGATTGAGAGGGAATTTGTGGAGGGAATTCGGAATTTTGGGAGGGAACTTTGGGAGGGGAATTTGGGGTTTTGGACGTGATTTGGATTCAAGAGACGCTGGAGCCGCAGCTGTTGACATAAAAATAAAAATTAAAACAATATTTAATGGGTAAACCACGGTCAACCACGAAAACGGTGCAAATAATAATTAATTGTCACAGTTAAAAAAACCGTGATTTATAGAAAATTATTTGCCACGGTTAACGGACCGTGACAAATAAAATGTGACAAAAACACCTTATTCTTGTAGTGCCCTATGGTTGTTCTTAGGGAAGGGACATTGGGATCGCTGGGCTGATAGTTGTCCAAAGGTCTGATCAGACCTTCCTTCACAAGTCCCTGAAAGATTTCACTCAGAGGCATTCCAAAATCTTCAAGCCTTAGACTCTGCGGCTTGGGCGCATCGCCTTTCCTTGGCACAAAAGGAGTGGCATTGCTGCAATCCTGGCCCGCATAGTTAATTGCTTCCTTGCCTTTTGGGCAGGACAGGAGCTGGATTAGAGGCAAAAGCTCGATACCGATAAGTAGGAGCAGCGGCTAGCTGTTGGTCAAATTTTAGCTCCAGAACTGACCATTGCATGCAGATTTGAATAGGGGAAGTTACTGAGGGACTTTCTCAAATGAGGCTTTAAGTAGGCTTGGATAATATCCAGTTGTTCTTCATCGGAAGGGGGAATTGCCATCTCACTCATCTTGAGGTTTCAACGCTTGTAAAAGTCCCCAATTGTCTCATCGGGACATTGTACAGTCGTCTGCAAGTCTTCCCGGTTTGTTTCCCATTCCAAATTGGCTTTGTACTTCTCGATAAAAGCATTAGTGATCTGTTCCCGAGTAGCCCTAGCCTCAGGCTTCAACCAGAAGAATCATTTTAGAGCGCCCATATTTAAGGAGAGACTGGAGTAGTCATCTAACTGCTGATTTGTACGTCCTTTGACTTTCATGGCTAGGGTGTAAGTATCCAAGTGGGTCTTAGGACATGCAGTCTCGTCAAACAACTCTAGATTGGGCATCACGAACTTGTGAGGTAGAGGCACAATGGAGTTGGGATATGTGGGTCGGAGAGCGGCCTTCTTCCCTGCCAACTCAGCAACCTGTGCTTTTATTTACTTCAGTTGTTCCATGAATCAAGCATGTTGAGAGTCTAATGGCGGAGCCAAGATGGCTGGGTCGGTGGCAGAGCTGGAGAAAGGATTCACCATGGGTGGCACCCTGGTGGAAGGGATGGCTGAACCCGGGATGTAAGTGGAAACCTTTCCTTGGCCTAAGTTGCCCTGAGGGGTATAACTAGGACCCTGAGCATAAGGATTGAGCCCAAAGGCGTGTTGTTGATTCCCTGTCGGCAAGAAGGGTTGAGGAAAACCAGAGGTGGCCGGGTAGCCCAGGGCCAGGCTCAAAGTGTAGTTTAAAGGAGGGCTGAGACTCCTGATTCTGAATTGCACTTTTGGTCGGGGTGGCGGAGTAAAAACCTGAAGGGTACTGTGGATAGGACGAGTTGGATGAGACGGGAATAGAGGTTTGCTGTCCTATGGAGGCGGTCATAAAGGGATCGTGTGAGACTTGTACGGTCTTAGAGGCATTTGGCGTCTTGAAGCTTGGATTCTTTGTTGAGGCATCCCCAGCTAACTGAGGCGGAGAAGTTCCAAAGCGATCCGTAGTTGGCGACGTCCCAAACCCAGCGAGAAGTCATACCAAGCCGTCAGAATCGAGAAGCCCCCGGCCGTATGTACCAAACTGCTGAGGCGTACCAAACTGTTGCGACATACCGAGCTGACCCCGACTGCGTTAAGGCATACCATACTGGCCTAAATCGGACTGAATTCAATTCATTCCCCCAAATGACTGTCCCAGACCAAACTGTGAAGGTATACCAGAATGATGCTGAGAGGATGGCTGATTCATAGGTTGAAAAGAGTGTGGCCCGGTGGAGGTTCCATATAAGGAAGGTGGTGGCATTCGGCGATAGTTTATCTGGCCAAGAGAGAGATGGGGATCCTCTTCCTCTTCTACCGTGAAAGTCCCATCGGGGTTGAGGGCAATCGTCAAACCAAGATTCCTGACACCTTCCAAAATTGATCATCGAAACCTCATTCTGATTGGTACAAGGAGTTTTATGGACTCGAATTCCAACGTTTGCCATAAAATCATAACTAGTCTAACACTCGTGAGTTAAACGCACGATAAAAAACTTTGATAAATAACATGAACTAAATAAAAATAGTTACTATAATTATCACATTTTATTTGCATGACTATCTTTAAATAGAAATAATTATCTCATTTATGAGGAATTAGTATTATCAACAACTCAGTTTTTTCATTAATCTATGTCTTTAAAAATAGTTTTTTTTGTACAATCTTATAAAGTAATATAACGTATTTTTTAACCAATATTATAAAATATTTTTCTTTTAAAAAATAATCTTATAGTTTTTATTTAAACAATCCATATAAAGTGATTTTTTTAGAAAAATATTTTGAAATAGTTAAGAAAATATTTATTTATTGTTTTAGCAACAAATAGACAATTTATATGGAAATTAATTATCCCAATTTTTGAAAATCCTTTTTTATAATTTTTGTTTATCAGTTTTTTTTATTTGTGAAACTCAATTAAATAACACTAATTGAAACTAAAATTTCTATTACTTTTTAAAAAGATGGTTCAATAAGACACTAAAAAGTAACATCTCATTTTTTTGAGTTTTAATTAACAAATAAATTATCAATAATAAACTCAAAAGTTGTGTTAAAAAGGTGGAAAAATAAGATTTCAAGTCTATTTTAAAAATTAAAAAATACATTATACCTATTAACTAAAAAAATACTTAGTTTGAAGAAATTAATGAAGAAAAAGAAAAAACGTTTTTATAAAAATAAAAAATAATTTAAGAAAACATTAATATTACAGATTCCTAAAAATAATGCATAACTATTTCATTTAAAAGACACTCAACAATTAAGAAAAAAAGAATAAAAATATAAATATCATTTTTGTACATAATCAATAACCATTAAAAAAAAAAACTTATAAAGTTACACATATATAACTTTTTTAGACAAAAAACAAACAAACATATATGTATAACTAATTAAGTTATATTTTTAAACCTAAAAATATATTTGATTGAAATATAACCAAAAAGTTATACAAATTAATTATTTTTATATTATTTTAAGAATAAAACATCTTTTATAATTTTAAAACCTAAAAATACTAATATTATACAATTTGTATCCAAGATATAATTTCAAAATTTATATTAAGTCAAAAATATCATATTATTAAATGAAAGAATTCCATGTCCAAGATAAATTATCTTTTTTGTCCCA
Source organism: Adenophora triphylla var. japonica (assembly GCA_022495995.1). Classification (NCBI taxonomy): domain Eukaryota; kingdom Viridiplantae; phylum Streptophyta; class Magnoliopsida; order Asterales; family Campanulaceae; genus Adenophora; species Adenophora triphylla. Next base: position 19,841 of record JAFEMH010007110.1, read on the forward strand.
AAATATTTTTCTAAATGTATTTTTACCTTTTTTTTTGTCATATTTCATTTTTACATGCAAATCTAAGAGTTTGCAAAGCAATGATATTTATAAATTTGGGAAAAATGGGTTTAGGTATAGTGACTAAAAGAAAAAAGTAATAATTCATTTGCATTTAATTAATACGGGAGAGAAAGTTTTATTTTTAAACCTAAAAATCTATTTGATTGAAATATAACCAAAAAGTTATACAAAATTAATTATTTTTATATTATTTTAAGAATGAAACATCTTTTATAATTTTAAAACCTAAAAATACTAATATTATACAATTAGTATCCAAGATAGAATTTCAAAATTTATATTAAGTCAAAAATATCATATTATTAAATTAAAGAATTCCATGTCCAAGATAAATTATCTTTTTTGTCCCAAAATATTTTTCTAGATGTATAGTGACTAAAAGAAAGAAGTAATAATTCATTTGCATTTGATTAATTCAGGAGAGAAAAGGGTAATTAGGATAATTTAAAGACATTAATTATGTTCTTGATTAGTTGATTTGAAACAAATTAATATTCTATAATCATTCATGTTTTGAAGAGAAAATGGGTTTGTTTAATTGTTTTATGCACTTCAACTTATATATATATATATATATATATATATATATATATATATATATATATATATATATATATAGATTAGCTTTTTATATATTGACAAACTTATAAAGTTACACATATATATTTTTTCTAGACAAAAAACAAAAAAACATATATGTGTAACTAATTAAGTTCTATTTTTAAACTTAAAAATCTTATTGATTGAAATATAACCAAAAAGTTATACAAAATTAATTATTTTTATATTATTTTAAGAATAAAATATCTTTTATAATTTTAAAACCTAAAAAATACTAATATTATACAATTAGTATCCAAGATAGAATTTCAAAATTTATATTAAGTCAAAAATATCATATTATTAAATTAAATAATTCCTTGTTCAAGATAAATTATCTTTTTTGTCCCAAAATATTTTTCTAAATGTATTTTTACCATTCTTTTTTTGTCATATTTCATTTTTACTTGCAAAACTATGAGTTTGCAAAGCAATGATATTTATAAATTTGTGAAAAATGGGTTTAGATATAGTGACTAAAAGAAAGAAGTAAAAATTTATTTGCATTTAATTAATACGGGAGAGAAAAGGGTAATTAGGTTAATTTAAATACATTAATTATGTTCTTGATTAGTTGATTTGAAACAACTAATATTCTATAACCATCCATGTTTTGAAGGGAAAATGGGTTTGTTGAATTGATTTATGCACTTCAACCTTTATATAGATATAGATTAGCTTTTAATATATTGACAAACTTATAAAGTTACGAATTTTTTTTCAAATAATACATTTTAAAAATTTTATTTATCAAAGTGACTTAGTGTTCAAATTTTTTCCCAAAATGTCCCACTTTTTTTAAATTCGCTACACCGTGTAGCGAGTTCATAATTTTCCGGTTAAAATCGCTACACGGTGTAGCGATTTTAAATTGCTAAATTTTATTTTAATATTTTTGCTATTTAAAAAAAAAAACTAAATTTGAAATCGCTACATGATGTAGCGATTTCAAATTAAGAGTCAAAGTCAGCCTTGCCAAACAAAGTCCACCAAACCAAACAAAGTACGAAGTAAAAGTAAAGTAAATTTTGTACTTCGTCTCACTTTAATTTACAAAATAATTATACAAAAATTATGTATTAATAAAAAAAACTAAATAGAAATATTACTTTCGACTCAAAATATAATTTTTTTTTTATAGAAGTACATTTTTTAAAATATTTATTTGAGATGGAAAAATAATATTTCTATTTAGTTTTTTTTATTAATACATAATTTTTGTATAATTATTTTGTAATTTAAAGTGAGACGAAGTACAAAATTTACTTTACTTTTACTTCATACTTTGTTTGGTTTGGTGGACTTTGTTTGGCAAGGCTGACTTTGACTCTTAATTTGAAATCACTACATCATGTAGTGATTTCAAATTTAGTTTTTTTTTAAAAGCATAAATATTAAAATAAAATTTAGCAATTTAAAATTGCTACACCATATAGCGATTTTAATCGGAAAATTATGAACTCGCTACACGGTGTAGCGATTTTAAAAAAAGTGGGACATTTTGGGAAAAAGTTTTAACAGTAAGTCACTTTGGTAAATAAAATTTTTAAAATGTATTATTTGAGAAAAAATTCTAAAGTTACACATATATATTTTTTCTAGACAAAAAAACAAACAAGCATATATATGTAACTAATTAAGTTTTATTTTTAAACCTGAAAATCTATTTGATTGAAATATAACCAAAAAGTTATACAAAATTAATTATTTTTATATTATTTTAAGAATAAAACATCTTTTAAAATTTTAAAACCTAAAAATACTAATATTATACAATTTGTATGCAAGATAGAATTTTAAATTTTATATTAAGTCAAAAATATCATTTTATTAAATGAAAGAATTCCTTGTCCAAGATAAATTATCTTTTTTATCCCAAAATATTTTTCTAAATGTATTTTTACCTTTCTTTTTTTGTCATATTTCATTTTTACTTGCAAAACTAATAGTTTGCAAAGCAATGATATTTATAAATTTGTGAAAAATAAGTTTAGGTATAGTGACTAAAAGAATGAAGTAATAATTCATTTGTATTTAATTAATACGGGAAAGAAAAGGGTAATTAGGTTAATTTAAAGACATTAATTATGTTCTTGATTAGTTGATTTAAAACAAACTAATATTTTATAACCATTCATGTTTTGAAAGGAAAATAGGTTTGTTAAATTGTTTTATGCACTTCAACCTTTATTTATATATAGATTAGCTTTTAATATATTGACAAACTTATAAAGTTACATATATATATTTTTTTCTAGACAAAAACCAAACAAACATATATGTGTAACTAATTAAGTTTTATTTTTAAACCTGAAAATCTATTTGATTGAAATATAACCAAAAAGTTATACAAAATTAATTATTTTTATATTATTTTAAGAATAAAACATCTTTTATAATTTTAAAATCTAAAAATACTAATATTATACAATTTGTATCCAAGATAGAATTTTAAAATTTATATTAAGTCAAAAATATCATTTTATTAAATGAAAGAATTCCATGTCCAAGATAAATTATCTTTTTTGTCCCAAAATATTTTTCTAAATGTATTTTTACCATTCTTTTTTTCTCATATTTCATTTTACTTGCAAAACTAATAGTTTGCAAAACAATAATATTTATGAATTTGTGAAAAATGGGTTTAGGTATAGTGACTGAAAGAAATAAGTGATAATTCATTTACATTTAATTTATATGGGAGAGAAAATCGTGATTAGGTTAATTTAAAGACATTAATTAATTTCTTTGTTAGTTGATTTGAAACAAACTAATATTCTAGAACCATCTATGGTTTGGAGGGAAAATGGGTTTGTTGAAGTATTCTATGCACTTCAACTTTTATATATATGTAGATTAGTATCCAAGATAGAATTTCAAAATTTATATTAAGTCAAAAATATCATATTATTAAATTAAATAATTCCATGTCCAAGATAAATTATCTTTTTTGTCCCAAAATATTTTTCAAAATGTATTTTTACCATTCTTTTTTGTCATATTTCATTTTTACTTGCAAAACTACCAATTTGCAAAGCAATGATATTTATAAATTTGTGAAAAATGAGTTTAGGTATAGTGACTAAAAGAAAGAAGTAATAATTCATTTGCATTTAATTAATACGGGAAAGAAAAGGGTAATTAGGTTAATTTAAAGACATTAATTATGTTCTTGATTAGTTGATTTGAAACAAACTAATATTCTATAACCATCCATGTTTTGAAGGGAAAATAGGTTTGTTGAATTGTTTTATGCACTTCAACCTTTATTTATATATAGATTAGCTTTTAATATATTGACAAACTTATAAAGTTACACATATATATTTTTTTCTAGACAAAAAACAAACAAACATATATGTGTAACTAATTAAGTTTTATTTTTAAACCTGAAAATCTATTTGATTGAAATATTACCAAAAAGTTATACAAAATTAATTATTTTTATATTATTTTAAGAATAAAACATCTTTTATAATTTTAAAACCTAAAAATACTAATATTATACAATTTGTATCCAAGATAGAATTTTAAAATTTATATTAAGTCAAAAATATCATTTTATTAAATGAAAGAATTCCATGTCCAAGATAAATTATCTTTTTTGTCCCAAAATATTTTTCTAAATGTATTTTTACCATTCTTTTTTGTTATATTTCATTTTTACTTGCAAAACTAATAGTTTGCAAAACAATAATATTTATGAATTTGTGAAAAATGGATTTAGGTATAGTGACTAAAAGAAATAAGTAATAATTCATTTGCATTTAATTTATATGGGAGAGAAAATGGTGATTAGGTTAATTTAAAGACATTAATTAATTTCTTTATTAGTTGATTTAAAACAAACTAATATTCTAGAACCATCTATGGTTTGGAGGGAAAATGGGTTTGTTGAAGTATTCTATGCACTTCAACTTTTATATATATGTAGATTAGTATCCAAGATAGAATTTCAAATTTTATATTAAGTCAAAAATATCATATTATTAAATTAAATAATTCCATGTCCAAGATAAATTATCTTTTTTGTCCCAAAATATTTTTCAAAATGTATTTTTACCATTCTTTTTTGTCATATTTCATTTTTACTTGCAAAACTACCAATTTGCAAAGCAATGATATTTATAAATTTGTGAAAAATGAGTTTAGGTATAGTGACTAAAAGAAAGAAGTAATAATTCATTTGCATTTAATTAATACGGGAAAAAAAGGGTAATTAGGTTAATTTAAAGACATTAATTATGTTCTTGATTAGTTGATTTGAAACAAACTAATACTCTATAACCATCCATGTTTTGAAGGGAAAATAGGTTTGTTGAATTGTTTTATGCACTTCAACCTTTATTTATATATAGATTAGCTTTTAATATATTGACAAACTTATAAAGTTACACATATATATTTTTTTCTAGACAAAAAACAAACAAACATATATGTGTAACTAATTAAGTTTTATTTTTAAACCTGAAAATCTATTTGATTGAAATATTACCAAAATGTTATACAAAATTAATTATTTTTATATTATTTTAAGAATAAAACATCTTTTATAATTTTAAAACCTAAAAATACTAATATTATACAATTTGTATCCAAGATAGAATTTTAAAATTTATATTAAGTCAAAAATATCATTTTATTAAATGAAAGAATTCCATGTCCATGATAAATTATCTTTTTTGTCCCAAAATATTTTTCTAAATGTAATTTTACCATTCTTTTTTTGTTATATTTCATTTTTACTTGCAAAACTAATAGTTTGTAAAACAATAATATTTATGAATTTGTGAAAAATGGGTTTAGGTATAGTGACTAAAATAAATAAGTAATAATTCATTTGCATTTAATTTATATGGGAGAGAAAATGGTGATTAGGTTAATTTAAAGACATTAATTAATTTCTTTATTAGTTGATTTGAAACAAACTAATATTCTAGAACCATCTATGGTTTGGAGGGAAAATGAGTTTGTTGAAGTATTCTATGCACTTCAACTTTTATATATATATAGATGAATCCCTGGTTCCGGTTAAAATTCCATCCTTAACCTTGGACATCAAGGAACTGCACTTGACAAGCCCATGACCAATATGGCGATCAAATATCCCTTTGCTTGGCGAAGCCCTGGTCTGAAGAAATGTCTTGGACAAGTCTCGATTTTGAAGAAGTGACTTGGTAAAGCCTCAGTCTCATGGTTGTACATCTGACATGAGCAAAACTTCAACCAGATTGCAAAGTGATCTTGAAATGAATCTGATAAAAACTCAATCCATCTCGCAGCAAAGTAGAGGAACCAACGTGGACCCGGAATGACCAGAGAAGCCCCACTCTAAAGAAATGACTTGACGAAAGTCCCACCTTAAAGAGTCCAATTCAGCTCTAATGCAAATTGAATTGTCATATAGCAAAAGAGGCAACCCATCCTTCTATATTTACTTTATTATTTTCTTTAGTCAATTAGTCAACCGGAAGAAAATGTAAAAGAAAGAAAATTTATAAATGTATACCAGCAGGGGCATATTTTTAAAAGTGGGGACGAATCCTCGATTTGTATTATTTGATGGCCTCATTTGATGAAGTCACAAAAGAACTCGCTTTGGGTTCGACTCTTTTGAGAGAGTATAAGTGTAGAAAGGTTCGTAAAAGTGTATGAAAGCCCCTGCTGACAGAAAATCATTGTTTAGCACTATTTTTCCTATAATGTAGAAAAAAAAGACTTGTCAAGACATCTGAAAACATGTTTTATTAAAAAATGATCACAAGATTCCTTAAAACCCTTTATTAGTGTTCGGGTTATTCAATCCCTAATCTCGATATGAACAAACATTTTGATTAATCATGAGGAGAAAGTCGACCAATACCAAGAGTCAAAGTTGGCAAATTGTGAAGAAATATTGTGTATAGGAGAGGCCATTGAGGAGACCGAATTTATGGAATTTGAATGTGATTTTATGACCAGACCATTTCTGGTTGCCTACGTTTCCCTTAATATAAGGAGCTTAGGTCGCCGTAGTTCGGGCTTAAACTGTGTTTAGCTTTGGGAAAGGGTATGAATATTTGTGGTCCCTTTGGTGAAAAGGCTCAGATAGGGAGGTTAGATGATGAGGCACAGGCCTTGAGATGATTCCTTGACAAGTCGTTTTTTGACGGCTACTTCCATGATTCCATTGCTTCTTGATCGTCGTCTTTCATCGGGAGAGAAAGAATTTGGATACAGCTTAAGGGCTTATTATATGCTTTTGCCTTTGCCTTAACTGCTCCCTTATTATCGACAACTTCCATTCTTCGAGCTTTAAATTTGCTCATCTGTCAAGCTTCTGATTGGCAATGCAGGGTCCTTGGCTTCATTTTTTTATTTTTTACTTTTGAAGCTCCTGCTTGAACCTTTTTTTTTTTGAAGCTCCTGCTTGAACCTTTTTTTTTTGAAGCACTTTGAGGACGAAGGCAAGCCCCTGCTTGAACTTTCTTGATGCACACGAGGGTGAAGGCAAGCCCCTAGGTTGTTGTCAACATGGGGTCAATCTTTCAATGCTGAGTGACTTCTGTTGTTCCTTGATGTTGTCGCCGTCGTTGACTTGGTCAAGGTGATGGTGGGGACATGTTTTGGAAAGTGTATGGTTTGACGGAGGCCTTTGTGAGATAAGGAAAGTGTATAGGGAGGGCATTAGTTGACTTTCTCGCACCGATTAATTAAAATCTTAATCATTTCAAGAGATTATTTGTTGAGCACTGCGAGTGATCATTTAAAATAAAACCATTTCATTAGATGTAATGTAGGTGTGCAAATAATGTCTCGAGTCTAGCGAGAAAAGAAAAAAAGACTTATATTAAAGTTAGACATTTAACTACTATGTCCAAAATGGACTAAAACAACAAATGTCCAGGAAGGACTTAGGTGAAAGAGAAAAACACTAGAACCTACGAAGGTTGACTAAAAGACTGTTTTAATATTTTAATTTAATTAAAGGATGGGTAGCCCCTAGTCTAGCCACACTTTGTTGTTGGATTAGAGCCTTGGTCATCGACTTGGTCACTATTCTAAATAGAGTTTGCCGATTTTGGTCCATTGGGGCGCTCAAGCTTGCCCGCTTCGATTAACCCTTAAACCTCTCTCTTCAAGGCTGTGCAGTTGTCGGTCGTGTGGCCATAATGACTATGGAAGGTGCAATGCTTACTCATGTAGAGGGGTGCATTTGAGATCCTTGGATGGTAGTCCCTGAGAGGCTCCAAAAGGCCTTCCTTTAGCCTTGAAAATTAAGCCCATGGGAATCCCAAAATCATCAAAATATTCTCGCTGCCTTAGAGGACCACTATTTCTTGGTTCCTTTTGGATGCCGTCAATTGTACACAATGCCTTCTTTCCTTTACTGGATGTTGCAGCCATGTTGGTAGGGTAAGGTTTATAGAGGTGAGACATGTTCAGACCAGTAGTGGTTCCCCGTGCACAAACCCTTTTGATGTAACCATCGATGTAAGCGTCGAGATTTGACTTTGTGTAAAACTCCTTTGTGTCAGATATGCGAGATTGGTATGGTGAGATGGCTCGAGTCGAGCGATTGTCGATACTCTCGTTGCTAGGCTTTTCTTGTATTTTCTTAATTGGTTCTACCAATATTCCTTAGAACGAGTCAATAGGAACACTAGGAATGAACGACCCCGCCACAAGATTGGCATTAGCAAACGAAACCACATTATGAAGTACCTCGGTGGGAGGAATGACAGTCTGAGCATTAAAAGTGTGACCGTAACCCTCCTCATAAGTCAAACTTGAAGCATAAGAATACGGACCAAAGGATCGGGGGTGGTGAGACATATAAGGGGCCTCATAAGGTCTGGCAGCTGCCGAAGACGAGGATATATGGCTCGTGATGGCTGGATACCAGGGAGTAGTGAGTGCGGATCCAAAAGGATGCTGAAAATATGAGGTTTGAGGCACCGTAAAAGTAGGACTGAACGTGTCTTGACCACACTGAGGAACGTGACTAGAAGAGTAATGTGCATACTGTACTTGATGAGCAGGAGCAGCTTGCATAACAGTCGGGTGAAGAATTGGATGAGGACCATTTGGCCTTGTCAGACTTCCCAACTGGAGGGGCGGGGAAGAGCTTGAAGGTTGTTGTGAAAACGGTGAGCATGATGAAGTGGTGATAAAAGCCTGGTGGCCCATGTGAGCTTGCAGTATCACAGGGGCAAGTGGGCCTCGAGAATTGGCAGAAGCAAGCTGACCCCCTCCGAACCATGGAGCCTGAGAAACGAACTGACCCAAAATGGCTTGTGGAGCCATGTCAAACTGCTGCGCTTGAGAAGTGGCGAACTGACCCATTCCAAGCTGATGACCTGAACTCGACTGAGGCTGTGAAGTAGTAAACTGACCCATTCCAAGCTGTGGGGCGAAAGCAAACTGATTCAAACCCAGAGGTGAAACCTGAGAGGCACCGGGGGCAGGTTGATCTAGATCGGACTGCTGAGGAGTACCGATTTGATGAGGCTGAGATGTAGTGAACTGACCAATTCCGATCGATGACCTGCACTGCACATCGAGGCATACCAAGCCAGTAGGGCCGAGAGACAGGCTGAGTTATAGGCCGGGGGATGCTTGGCCTATTAGCAGTTCCACACGAAAGGGAGCAAGGCATTCGACGGTAGTCGGCATGCCCAGGAAGGGAATTAGCTTCAATTTCCGCATCAACCGTAAAGGTTCCATTAGGGTGGCGAACAAGTTCTAGTCCATGGGTTCTGACACTTTCCAATAACTGACTGAGATGAGCCTCTTGATGTTGTCTTATCTGTTCCAATATCTGATTCCACTGTTCGGCATTCTGCATATTCTCGGGGTGCGGAGTCGTACGTCCCCCACTGTTCTCCTCTGAGCTGGCCATTCTGAAACTCTGAGCTGAAGCGAAGGAAGAAACTGATGAAGTATCTGATTCCAGAATGACTGAGCTGAACAAACGATGACCCTCTTGATCCAAACTTTGCTTACTGTGGAAGGCAAAAAAGGGTGCGGTTCAGACTCAGGAAAGCGAAACAGGTTGGTGTTTGGGGCTTAAGGCTCATGCAACATGCGATTATTCGTTCGAGTTTACTTAAAACGCCTTTTTTCAAATCCTAAATGGTTGGAAAATATTGCTCTTTTTTTTTCTTTAAACTACTCTAAGTCCTAGATCAGTGGGACCCATCACTACGCCTACAGAACCTCAACCTGTAACCTCGAACAAGGGTTCCATAGGGCAAACAGGTCCCACCGACCGAAAAAGGAAAACGAGCCTAAGGTCTGGCAGGTCACAAAGTCTTAACGCGCACCCGATGCAAATTACGGGCAAAGCCAACGTCGAGGGTCAAGATCGAGTTAAGGTGCCTGACGAAAAGCCGGCATGACCTTGACTGATAAACGTCCACGAAGGATCTAGACTCGTCGTTGGTTAAGCGGTAATTAAAAATGGACTTGACGTTAATCCTTGATGACTCGGTGTCACACCGGGAGCCGGTGCATAAGCCGTGCGGGTCAAAGTCAAAGTTCGAGCGCCAGTCAAGATCGAGTCAAAGTTCATGACAAAAAACCGGCATGACCTCGACTGATTTAGGTCCACGGAGGATCCTGACTCAGCACGTTGACTAGAGTTTGACCGACACGAGGTATACACTAACGCGGCTTGACACGGACCAGACCAAAAAAACCAACCAAGTCTCGGACAAAATGTGTGTCACGGACAAGTGCAGGGTAGACACGAGGGTAAACCAAGGGTTGTTTGGGTCGTCCCATGCTCGCACCGAGAGGCGTAGTAAGGCCTCCCAGGCTGCTACTGAGATTTCCCGGGTTAAGGACGTAGTGTGCAGTGTACGGTCAACGTGCGCGTGGTGTGCGGCAGTCTAAATTCTTTTTTGAGTAAAAACAGGGATTTTCAAATATGTCTTAAAGGCATGATTCATGCAACATATTTTTTTTTGAAAAAAATTATTTATTTATTATTATTTTTTTGAAATGAGACCAGTACGTGGCGTTGTTCTACCATAATTTATCCCAGGCTCCAATAATGAAGCGTTTAACATGAAGGTTAATGGTTTCCAGCCTATATACTAAGTATCATTTTTTTTTTGAAAGCATGTAAGCGTATAAGCACATAAAATTTGAACAGTTAAAGGAATTGATCCAACAGTCAAAATTTGACTTTCCCAGGATGATCAAACAGATAACAACGCATCATGGCAAAACATATACACAAGAAAACACACACACACACACACACACACACAAAAGTTTCAAGTGTTGTGACGGAAGCTTTACCCACAAAAGTTTTTTTTTTTTTTTAAGAAAAACAAGTGTTTTTTTTTGAAATACGAGTTTTTTTTTTTAAAAAAGCTTATTAGGTCCCCAGCAGAGTCGCCACTGGGATGTACCCGATTTTTGGCGCCCGACAAAACCTTTTGGGGAATTTTTTTTTTGTAAAGATTTTATTTATTGGGTTTAATTTTTATCGTACTTTGAAAAATCAACGGATTCGCCACGCCATTTTAGTTTAGGGGCCAAACTTTGAAAAATGCCCAAAATTAGAGAAATGAGTCCGGAGGTCACGTTACACTCCGGGAAGAACGTTTGGCGTTCACCCGAAATGCCTCGTATAACGAGTCTTTCAAACTTGAAACTTTTTGTGTGTGTGTGTGTGTGTTTTGAAAAGGACTTTGAATTAAAAGAATTTTTTGGAAATAACAGAAATACAAGGGACGGGACTGGAAAACAGTTTGAAAACAGTGATTAAACTGAAAAATAACAGAAACTGGAAATTTGTTTGCAGATGACAATGTCATCCGCGTGGATGACTTTGCAATGCAAGTTCATCCGCGCGGATAGGGCTGCAGTCTAACTTGATTTTTACAGTTTCTCAGTTTTAACCCTGTAACTTCAAGAAACTTAACTGGATTTATAGGACTTAACTGGAAATGTAACTGAAAAGCAGAAAATAAAGGACATTTGATTTATTGGGCATCCATGTTGTCCTCTCTTTCCCTAGACTTTGATTAGTGGTCATAAGTGATGAATCCACTTAATCAAGCCATCCTGGGGGTACATTAGGACTTGAAAACATGTCATTTGCAAGGAAAATGGAGATTTGACATGAAAGTAAATTAACAAGAAAGTTAGGTCAAAATGTATCAACTTTTAGAGGAAGATCTCTAAGGTGGTCATAAGAAGGACCATCCTTGAGACCTAGGCTCAAGTGTATCTCGTACATCTTGTGTGACCTAAATATGTAAGTCTTAAGGATGTTCATCCATGGAAATGGTTCCAAGATGAACATCTTAGACTATGGGGGGGGGGGGAATTTACAAGGAGATAAGACTATGGACCCTTTGAAGTGATCATCTATGGAAATGGATTCCAAGATGACCACATTTTAGGTCAAGCAAACAAGTAAAAACTAGTAATGTAAAAGGGGACATGGGGATGATATGAAAGTAAATTAACAAGAAAACTAGGTCAAGATGTATCAACTTTAGAGTAAGATCTCTAAGGTGGCCATAAGGAGGACCATCCTTGAGACCCAGGCTCAAGTGTATCTCTTACATCTTTATAAGACCTAGATATGTAAGTCTAGATGATGTTCATCCAAGGAAAGATTTCCAAGGTGAGCATCTTAGACTAGGGAGGGGTATTTGCAAGCAAGTAAATAATGTGGACCAATTGAAATGATTATCTATGGAGATTGACTCCAAAATGACCATATTTTATGTCAATAAAGCAAGTAAAGACTAGTTAATGTAAAAGGGGACAAGGGAAATACATAATAAAAAATGTGAATCCTTGTAGAGAATCATCCATGGAGATGAGCTCCATGGAGATCCTCTTGGATCCTAGGACAAAGGGGGAGGGGAGATGAGCAACAAGTAAGTAAGACTACATCATTTAAGCATGAAGTGTATGCATGAATGAGGAGGGTTTAAGGAGGGAGGGTGAGGTTTTACCAATGTTTCTTGGATTAGTGTTTAGGGCTTGAGGGATTCAAGGCTTGAGAGTGATTTGGTAGTGGATTTGAGGTTAGTTTTGGTGTTGGATTTGAGTGGTGAGAGTGTTTAAGGCTGTTTTGAGTGTGAATTTCGGCAGAGTAACAGTAGGAAATATGTTTTTTGCTGCTGAAAATGAAGGAGAAAGGCTCAATTTATAAGTTGTCTGGGGGTACAATCTTATCCGCGTGGATAAGATCGTCGCTACAATTTTATCCGTGAGGATAAGACCGTTGGTACAATCTCATCCGCGAGGATAAGATCGTCAGCGTGCCTGAACTGTAGAAAAGCAGTTTTGGCTGTTTCTTATTTGGTCAAAAAGGTGATTTTACTTGGAAATGATGATTTCCAGCGAGGTCTTTGCCCATTTTTTTATTCCTAAGAGGTCCTTCCTCATTCAAATTGTCTAAATAATGCTCGAAATTCCCCTAAATGATTATAAATCATTAAATTGGGCTGACAGAACACTAACGACCCAGATTGGGGCACTTACAATGGGTGAAGCCGCTTACATCCTTGGCATCAAGATCAATAGAGATAGATCTAAAAGGATAATTGGTTTTAGTCAAAATACCTACATTGACAAGGTTCTTAGAAGATTCAAGATGGAAAATTCTAAGAGAGGTAACTTGCTAATGGGTCATGGTGTCACTCTTAGCAAGACTCAGTGTCCTAAGACAATTGGTAAGCGAAAGAGGATGAATGAGGTTCCATATGCTTCGGCTATTGGATCTATCATGTACGCCATGATTTGCACTAGACCCGACGTCTCCTATGCTCTAAGCATGACGAGTCGATACCAATCTGATCCTGGTGAGAACCATTGGATGGCAGTCAAGATGATCCTTAAGTACTTAAGAAGGACTAAGGATGTGTTCTTGGGCTTTGGAGGAATGGAAGATGATCTTGTTGTAAGAGGTTACACAGATGCAAGCTTCCAAACCGACAAAGATGATTTCCGATCGCAATCGGGATTTGTGTTTATGCTTAATGGAGGTGCGATATGTTGGAAGAGTTCCAAGCAGAGTACTATAGCAGATTCTACAACTGAGGCCAAATATATTGCAGCATCCGATGCAGCTAAGGAGACAATTTGGATCAAGAAGTTCATTAGTAATCTGGAAGTTGTTTCAAGTATCACTAATTTGGTAGAACTTTATTTGTGACAATAATGGTGCCATTGCGCAAGCAAAGGAACCAATGTCACATCAGCGATCCAAACACATACTTAGATGTTTCCATCTCATCGAGAGTACATTGATAGGGGAGACGTTAAGATATGCAAAGTATCAACCGATGATAACATTATGGATCCGCTTACAAAGCCCCTCGCACAAGCAAAGCATGATGGTCATATTAGGTCCATGGGTATACGATACATAGATGGAGCCTAGTGCAAGTGGGAGATTGTTGGTGTAATTCCCTAGACATTTAGTTATGTTTGACTTATAACTTAAACCTCTATGTAATCGTCTTTATCATTTATTATGGAGGATGTTTATTTGGCTTATTATATGTTTACATATTTATTATAATAACCTACGTCTCTAGTTATTGTGAATGACTAGTATAAGTTGGTAATGAATAATCATGGAGATGATTATATGCATAGGATGCACATTGCACTTATGGGTACTTGCTAGAGAACAAGTACTGGACATGACCTACCAATGAGATTTATGACATGGTCTATAGTCATATATGTCATGATTAAATCTCATGATAGTCGTGTCATTGAATCCTTTGTACCTGAGATTATCATCATCTTCCACATGATGAACATTGTATTTGATATAGTCTAACACTATCTTTAATAGGATAGCAATAAGGGCTATGTTGGCACGATTGGATTCTTGGAGGGAAGAATGATAAGTCAAGATGAAATTTGTCCCTCTTGTTGAGAGAGATGTTTGCTTTGGCCCCTCGATAAATAGTGTTGATTAAATGTGTGGCCACGCTCAAGAGATTTGATAGAGATCAAATGCACTTGGATTATCAACATATTCGGAATAGAGAAAGCATTGAACAATATGAGTTGACGTGGACCATGACTCATGTTCAACTTGACATCGTGGACAAAGGGATTGTGACATTTGATCTATCAAGGAATCAAGATTTGATGTTATATTAATTGGGTGGATATAATGGTTTGCTAGAAACCACTTATATCTTGTGAGGTCGATGTTTCGACTCACTGCCAACATAAATATAATTTCTAAAGGGTCACACACAAAAAGCGAATTTGAAATTGGCTGAAAATCGGAAATTTGGGAATTGTCACGACTCGTGACCAGGAGCACGACTCGTGCCCTGGGTCACGACTCGTGACATGGATCACGACTCATGCCTTTTAACCAGTACGACAGCGTTTTGGGGAATACGTGATAAGTGGGCATTCTGGAATTAGGGGACGAATCGTGCCCTCTGGCACGAGTCGTGCTTCTTCAATCAGAACGATTTCCAAATAAAGTACGACTCGTGGGAACAATTGATTTAGCAAGGGCATGACTAGTGCCAACGGCGAATTCAGTTTCCGTACGCGTTTGTTTTATTGGATTGGTTATTGGTTTGGACAAGGATTCTCCTTAAGGGTTAGGTATTTATAACAAGTATAAATATAATCCTTCTCTCAGCCATAAACAGTTGTTGTTCTTGGTTTTTGAAACTCTAGAGTTTTGATCTTTGATTGAGAATCAAAATCAAAGAAATCCCAAAATCAATTCCATAATTCTGCCATTGATTATTGAAAAACGTTTTCATTAATCGGAGGATCATCTAGCAATCCTACAAGACTCGTTCTTGGTTCGTTCGCGTGTGGATTACCATTAGAGGGTGATTCCGTTATCACCTAAAGCTTGGATCAATTTATCACAAGAAGATCAAGGAGAAGATAGAGTATTCGGCAACAAATTCAAAGGTTGAATTTTGGAGATTTGTTTTGAACAAACATAATCGCTACAAGGTATGTAAAATCTATTTCATATGATTTCATTTCTTCACGCTAGATAGATTCAAGGCTAGGGTTTTGTTATTTTATAAAGTTCTTCCGCTGCGTTTGTAACCCTAAAACCCAACACATACTTCTTTTTCTTGCCTTTGCTTTGGCGACGACTCTTAGTCTTTCTGGTGTATGATTCCTCTTCTTTGGAGGAAGAATCATTTTTCTTTTTCTTTTCTTTTGTGGCTAGTGCCACCCTAAGCTTTTGGATTTCCTCAACGAGGGTGTGGATTTGGGTTGCTTGCTCCTCTAAGCGTCCATTGGCTTCTTCTAGCAGTTTGTGGTTATTTTCAGACATGGTTTCGTCACCCGGAATTTTGTCGCTACCGGACATTGTGTTGGGAGAGTCTTGAGGCTGATGTAGCTTCGGAAAACTTACATAGAAGTATAGAACTCGTGTCAAGATCAAATCTAGCCCCAACGGATTGAAAGAAGGCTTAAAGGTTTCAGGCTCATTACAGCAAACAGAAGCTTTGTCCCGCGCGGAACAGGTAGTCTCGCGCGAGACAATCACACTGGAAGTCGATTTTTATTTGACCTAAATTTTGGTCGGAATGGATAATCCGTTTTGAGGGGTTTCTAAGGTCTTTATTCAAACCTAACGACTTAATAATCAAACCGTTCTTTGTAAAATAAAGCCATGTAAAATTGACTTGAAGGATTTTTCTTTTTAAAGGGACCATGCTTTTTGAAGGGACAATTCTGAAAGGGTCATTCCGAAGGGACTTTTCCGAATCCTTCTTTATGGTCAATTTTACATTAGCTTTATATTGGTCAAAGACATAGAAAGATCACTGAGTCAGAAACCGACCGGTCACAGAGTGTTCTTACATGATGCATGAGGCTATGCAGGGCTGAATGCTAGGCTCCTCGCGATATGAAAATCTTGGTGGATTATAGACGCGAGGTGGGATGATCCAACTTCGGAGATATCGGCGATTAGGTGATTACCGTCATCCGTCCTTAGTGTGGGTCCCAGGTTTATCAAGGTATGTAGTGCAATGACAGTTATAATCATGAGTGCGCGTGTGTGAGAGTCAATCTAGGTGATAGAGAAAAATAGAGAGTTTTTCTTTTTTGAAAACAAAAGGAAAAACAAGCAATGGCCGCGCTAAGTGGTTGCCTACGTTTCTCCCAAATTAGGAAGACTCGGGCCGTCGTAGTTCCACATAAAGGAGAGAGAGAACAAATAAATTAATTTAAATTTATAACTCCCGAATCCACCATGGACCGGTCTTTAATAAAAAAACCAATCTCACGCAATTTAAATAAGAAGCACTACTTAAATAAAATAAAGCACAATTTCGAGTCCTGCATCTTAAGGGAGGCCTTAAGATGAAAGAAATTTGCAAATACTGTAATCTGAGATCCCCCTTGTATGTTCGAATCTTATCTTGGATCTCAAAAGAACAAGAAAAACCAGAAAACAAAACGGATTACAGAGGCTTTGTCTCGCGCGGGACAAAGGGTTGTCTCGTGCGGGACTAGACTGAAATTGACTAAGAAATCGATTTTTTTTTAAATCCCCCTTAATTGACGCGAGTCTAAGCCACTTTAATTTTAAATACATCCCCAGCGGAGTCGCTAAACTGTAGCGATTGCGGAATTTCCTCCTCTTTTTATTTTATTTTGTTTGAGTCGCCACTTATATTATTGTGAGGAAAATATAGAAAAACCATTTTTAAAGAGACTTGGGTTCGGGGCTTAAGTGATGGATTTGGAAGGTCAGAAAGCACCGCATCCACCCAATCCGAAGATCGGTCTTGCTTAATGGGGGTTTTAAATAATATTTAAAACTCTTCTTAAAGGAAACGAAGAAAAGCATCCATTTAATTAGATTAAACGGAATGTGGGATCGATTTCTTCGAGACCATTTCCATGATTTGAAGAGGCTCTAGGCCGATCCTAGATTCGATGTACTTATACCACTCTAACAATCAATTAGAACAGGTAAAAAGGAAAGGAAGATTACCTTTTGAGGAATGAGTTGGACAGAGTTTCGCCTCGATTCTAGGCTTAACCTCGACGTTCGTCGATCAACAAGGTTGATGAATGAATTTGGGAATTGTTTATGAGTGATTTGTATGAATCTTTCAAGGAGAGAAACCAGCAAATTGTGTGTGTTGTGTTATGATTGGGGCCTCTGAAATACTGAAAGTCATCTAGTATTTATAGGGGTTGATTTACTTGATCACCAAGATAAGGAGACTCAAGGGACTTAGGATATCTCCCAAGGAAGGTTCCAGAACTTTAAGATCAGTAGAGACCCGAATTGGATAAGAGTTATCAAGAAAAGAGGTCGAAATCGACAAGAAAAGTGATTCTCCCCTCCTACAGAGGGTTAGTCTCGCACGAAACACGCCATGTACCGCGCGGGACAAGGCTTTGCAAAGGACAGATTTGTCCTCCCCTTATTATCTCGTATGCAGTTCAGTCCAAACTAACGCTCGTTAGTCAAAACTTAACAAAATATGACGAAATGGTGTATTTCTACTCCAAAACCAAAGGGGAGACTTATAGTGGTATAACTCTGCCACGATAGGTTCAGAATGGGGTGTCTACAACTACCACCACCATAAGTAACACTACCCCCATGTATTGATTCATAGTAAGTTGAAAACGACTTTGTTCCTGTCATATGACGTGAACACCCACTGTCAAAATACCATGAACCCTCTACATTTATTTTCAAAGCAGTATAAACCATATCACATCTTAGATTAGATTTGGATTTCCATGTTTTCTTCTTTGAACTTTTGACTTTCTGACAAACAGTTTTATTTGAAGTGCTATCTGAAGTAGTGGACAACACTTCTGGAAACACTGTAGAACTGGACTGTTTCTTTAAAAAAGATTGACACTTATTTTTAAAATGTCCAGTAGTGTGACAGTATTTACACACTTTAGCTTTGTCAGAAGAATCAGTTACACAAGTATTTTTATCTGAAACACGTTCCTTTACAAAATACATTTTACTTTCATCACTAGTCAAAGTAGAAGCAATTTTATCTAAAGATTCTTGGAAACCAATACATGCCTTGAGAGGTTTACTCAAATTGAGGATCTCATCCATTTTGAAAGATCCTGTGTTGAGTTTCTTAAAGGTGGTCTCGGTAAGAGACCACTTGTCCTTGACTTTATCCAACATAGCATCCTTCTTGGTAAGTTGGACCTCCAGTTTAGTCAAGTTTTCTTTCAGCTCATAACTTTTTTAGGCTGAGTGTCACCTTTTGATTCTCTTTTTTCCATTCAACAAGAAGTTATTCATAGAGATTCTTCAACCCATCTATGAGCTCATCCTTACTCATCTCATCCTCTTGTGAGTTTCCTGTATCAAGATTAGTTGAACTCATGAAACAAACAACATTAGAGAAATTGAAGTTGTTATACCTGCTGAGTGTGGTCTCAGGTGTTACTAGAGATTGGGTAACACTTGTGATAGCACTTTCAGTATTCGAGTCACATACAGTGACCAACATTGCTGTCAAATTTGGTTCTTCAACTTGGGTTGGTCCCTCGTATTCATTATCAATGAGAGACGCCCATAGTTCTTTTCCATCTTCCTTAGAGTGTGTGCACACTCGTTTTCATAGTGACCCCATCCTGAACAAGCATGCCATTGAATTGAATCAGTGTACTTGGGATCAGACCTTGACTGGTCAGAAGATGCCCTTCTCATTGGGTTAGCCTTTTCAAATGACCTCTTTGTCATCGAATCATACACATTGGTTTGTTGCTTCTTTGCCTTTACATACATATTCTCTTTGTTAAATTTTCTAACCATAGAGTTATATTTCTTAGCAAGTAAAACAACACTAGCATTTTCATCAAATTCCTCAAAAACCTCATCTTTTTGTAGATCTGAGGACTGAATTTTCAAAGCAAAATTCTTTCCTTTAGTGGCTTCTGTTCGGCAAGATTTAACTCAAAGGTTTTTAAAATACTCATCAAGGTATTGAAATACATTGTAGAAAGATTGTGAGCTTCTTAAATAGATGAAACTTTTATATTGAATCGCTCAGGAATGGTTTTAATAGCTTTTGAAACAAGTTGTTTATTGGTGAAAGGTTCACCCAAAACTTGACATTCATTTGCAATGTCAAACAATTTTTCAAAATATGAATAAATATTTTCATTTTCATCCATCCTCAATCTTTCAAATTTGCTAGTGATCCTACTAAGCTTAGTTTCACGCACACTACCATCACCTTCATAAATTTTTGCAAAATATCCCAAGCTTTCTTAGCCGTGGGAGAGTTTTAAATTAGTTTAAAATCATGAATGTCAACCCACTCAAAAATGGTATTAAGTGTCTTTTCATTGAAACTAGCTAGGTTATTCTCTTCATTGGTCAACTCGGATTCAGGTTTGATTTGAACATCACCATCCTCATCCGGAGGCAACATTGGAAGAGAATACCCATTGATAACAGATCGCCAAGCTCGAAGATCAATTGATTTGATATGCAAGCGTTGACGAATTTTCCAATAAGCATAATTCGACCCATCAATAACAAGAAGTCACTTTTGGTTAGGATTAGTTGTATCATAAGCCATGACAACTGGATCAAGAACTTAGTATGTCAAGTGACCTGCTCTGATACCAATTGAAATTGTCAATGGCCTGTTTGCAAGTGTTATAAAAAAGGTTGGTAAAACAACTGATAACACTTACGGTAACACACACAACAGAGTTTAAAAACAGTTTGTAAAAAAAAAGTTTTGCAGCGGAAATAAGTATAAGAAATAGTTTTTGCTCAAGTTATATAAATAAATATAACTTGAGTGTGCCGCTTAGGCGAGATCTTTTATTCACAATGATATATGATTAAAAGACCGAATGTTCCCTAACTATATAACCATAAAGTACTAGGAAGTAATAAAATCAAATACAAAATTATATAATAGCCATGACAAAATCAAATCCAATGACGTTGAAGGTGGAAAAAAAATTGTGTGAGGAAGAATCTAATATAGCCGAGGAGTAGATGATCTTTTCTTTTTGCAAGTTGTGTGTGATTTCTCGACATATTGCTCTTGTCTACACACTTGCTTATTTATAGCCTTCAAATGCCTGTAGGCTACTCCTTGTAACAACTTGTAACTGATTCGGATAATTAGGATGAGTAGTTGGAGCTAAAGAATTGGTCAATCCCTTGAAAATAGCAACCGTATTTCTTTGAGCCAAAGTCCTAGCTTCAATCTCTTATACCCACGTGCTTTTTTGTGTTTGTACTCTTCTTTGTTCAGCAACTTCAGCTTTGAACAAGTTTTCGCACGTGGTTCTTTCATTTACATGAGTTACACATAAATCTCCTTTTATGCGTAACTTTTCTTGACTCGTTCTTTCATGCTTGTAACTTATCTTCATATTTGTTATAACCTGTAAATTAGACTAACAATAAACATATATTTTGCAGATATAGTTATATATTAGTACAATATAAAATATGAAAGAAATGTTCAACTAATTATATCAGATCATGTCTGATAACACTGTAAAAGTGATGTCAGCATTTTTTATAACATTTTCGTCTAATAACGCTTAAAAAAAAGAATGTTAGCAATACTTGTGATAATAACACTATACTTATATTAATGCACTTACAACTCATTTTAGTTCGAAGTAAAAGTCGTTCTCATTTGAGTACTTACTTTCAGAAAAATAATGATAATCAAGTCATCATGGAACATTGGAACCTATAAGTCATGGCTTACATAAGGATTAATGTTCCCGTCATGGATGATTTTGCACTTTTGGACTGCTTGTTTGTCTTATTAAATTAATAATTTTTACTTTTATATACATGTATAGTCAAAATGGTTCAATTATTTTTTTTCCTTCCTACGGTCCTACCTATTGGCTGCTCATTAATTCTCAACAACAATAAGATTAAGAAAATTCCAAGAAATTTAAGTTTTGCTTTTGGATGTACATGTTTTTTACAATTAAAGCATACTCCCTCCATCTTATCTAAAATTACAAAATTTGTTATTTTAGGTGGAGTTGATCTTACAAAAAAATGCGTTTTTTTTTACACTTAGGAAAAACGTGTTTTGTTTTTTCCATTTGTGTCAGTGTCAGTTTAACAAAGTGCCAGCATGACAAAGTGCCAGTGCATGTGTAACAAAGTGTCAATGTAAAAAAGTGTCAGTACCAGTGTAAACAAAGTACCAGTGCATGTGTAACAAAGTGCCAGTGTAAAAAGTGTCAGTGCCAGTTTAACAAAGTGCCAATACACTAACACTGGCACTTTGTTAAACTGGCACTGACGCTTTTTACACAGGCACTTTTATATACATGAACTGACACTCTTCACACTAGCACTCTGTTACACTAACACTGACACTTTGTTACACTAACAATGACACTTGTTTTACACTAACACCGGTATTTTGTTAGACGTGCACTGTCATTTTTTTACTTTGACGCTGACACTTTTTTAGATGTCCCCTGGCATTTTTTTAGATGTCCACTGGGACTCTTTTATCCATAAACTTAATAAAAAAAAAACTAATGGTCTCGATAATGAACCAAATTGATGGTTTAATTCAATTGCAAAAATTATAAGCCCTAGCACAACTCAACCAGGAACTCTTGCACTTTTCTCAAGTGCCAGTGTTAATGTTAAAACACTGGCACTTTTTTACATTGATACTGGCAGTTATTAAAAGTGCCAGTGGTAGTGTTAATAATTGCCAGCCATTACACTGGCACTTTTTTACATTGATGCTGGCACTTATAAAAGTGCCCGTTGTAGTATCAATAAGTGCCAGTGTACATGTACTGGCACTTTTTTACACTATCACTGACACTTTTTAAACCTAATCCTGGCATTTTTTTAACTTAACACTGGCACTTTTTAAAACACATACTGACACTTTTTTTTGACATAAACTGAGACTTTTTTTTGACATATACTGGCACTTTTTATCCCCAAATCCAATGATTGTTATTACACTTTTATTCTCAAATCAAAATTACTTCAAAAATATGCCCCAATTTCATATCCTTTTGTTACTACTGCTCAATGTGGTTAGGGTTCTTACCTGGGTTGGAAATTTGGGTAAATTGAGCATGAGATCCACTCTTTATTGCCATTGCCAGAGAAAGAAAAATAGGAGGACGATCGGAGCTTGGGATGGCCGGAGAAGACGATCGGAGCTTGAAATGGCAGGATTTCAGATTGGAACTGGTCGACGACTCGGCGGTGCAAGAAGAAGGCGCAGTCGCGCAAAGAAAGGGGCAGAGCGCGACGGGTTTTACGGTAATTTTAAAACCCGTTTTTTCATAAGTTTATGAAAAAACACGTTTTTTACAAGATTTTGACTTTTAGGTGTCGCATTAAAAACTGCAAAATCCAAAATGATTTTTTTTATTAATAAAATCCACTTATCATCATTATATTATGCTCAAGTCAATTAACTCAATTACTATTTCTCACCCTAATATTATTTTCTACACAATATTCATAATTACACCAACTTCATATATAATTTTTATGCATCAATATTTTTTTCCATTTGAGATAAGAGTAAGTGTGAGCTTGGGAGTGCTTTTTTGTAGTTTATAATCACTTTTAAATATCAAAATTACTTTTAATAGCGTTTGGATAACAATAGTAATTATGGTTTTAAGCTGTTAAAACGCAAAAAACTGTGTTTTGGTAGAAGCAACTATGACCCAGCTTTTGCTAAAAGTGATTCTTAGAAGTTATTATTTGTGTTATATTTACAATAATAACCTCTATCTCTTTCGTGCATATATTATATTACATACATATCATAAAGGTCATTTTTGGTATTTATCTTTCATAATCAGTTTTGAACATATACTATCCAAACATATCTATAAATTTTAATATTTATTACAAATAATCAATTTTTATAAAATCACTTTTAAATAATCACTTTCGAAGAATCAGAAGCAATGTCAAACTCACCCTAAGACAACCATCAATTATTCAAAACAATATATAATGATTTTATTGGGTCCTTATCAAATCTTAATGTAAACCTTTAATAATTAGGATTGATTAGCTAAACTCTTAATAAAATTATATTTATATGTGGTATACTTACTACTTACTACTTCTGTGTGTGTGTAAGTACCCAAATATGGTTCGTAAAAGTATATTAAAAATACGTTAATTCACACTTTCCAGATTAACGAGATTTTTCGGAACTGTCTGGATCATTCAAAATTAAAGTGTAGAAAAAATACGTCAGAACACATTAAAAATATTACTTTTCAAAAATACGCGATTTTCGGGACTGTTCCGACATTTATTCGGACAGTTAATTAACAAAACTGGCAAAATTCGGAACAATACCAAAAAATTGGATAAAGTATCTCAAAAGTCGTCCAAGGGTCAAATCAAGGTCAAAATCACGTCAGAATGTAAAATGACCAAAATGCCCTCAGGCTGAAGAACAGGCCGGCCGACTTGTTTTGCATGTTTAACAGCCTATAAATAGCAGCCTCAGATTTCATTTTTAACCCCAACATTATTTTCAGTTTCAGTCCCAGAAATTTACAGCCTTCAACCCAGAAATTCCGAAGAGAGAGAGAAATTGCCTTAGTTTGCATGAAAATCCCATTTTTCTCCAAATAAAATCCTAATCCAAACACTCTCATACCCGACCCACAAACCCTAAGAAGATAGAGCCAAAATCAAACATTGGTAAACTCTCCTTCTAACCCTAAATTTCTATCTTTTACTTACTTGTCATTTTATTTAGGTCATTTCCTTAAAATGTAAACATTATAGATATCCGTTCAAGTCCGAAAATGATCCCTTCTCTATTACTTTTCTTATAAGTAGTTTAGAGTTAAAAGTGGGGAGATCCCGATTTGTTGATTGTCATTTTCATCTTACTTAAAATGTCATTTACCTTCCAAATCGTTTTATTTGTTGATCGTCATTTAAATAATGTCATTTACCTTCCGAATCGTTTGATTTGTCGATCGTCATTTAAATAACGTCTTTTACCTTTCAAATCGTTTGATTTGTTGATCGTCATTTAAATATCGCATTTACTTTAAATATCCGAGTCAAGAAATTGACTTGTGGATCGTCATTTCATTACTGTCAATTACTATAAATGTCTTTATTTTAAAAGCCTTTATTATTGTTATTTAATTAAAAGGGTGATGTTATAATGCCCAATTCATGTCAAGAAATGATTCCTAAAATTCTTCTACACTTTACTCTTTGGAGATAAGTAATTTCGGGTCGAATAACGGAAGATCTTGATATAATGTATTTATATATATATTGTGTCATTATTTCACCCATCAAAATATCTATCATTTTAAACCCTTCATCCAAACTTATTTTTAACTAATTTTCACATACGCACACACGCACAGTTTTCAAGAAAGGTAGAAAGACTCGTCAATACGAGGCGTTTTGGTGAGCACAATTATTCTCTTTTCGAGGCGTAACGTGACCTCCGTACCTAACAATCTCTTTTCAGCATTTTTCAAAATTTTGGCTTATAATAAAAATGACGTGGCGACTCTCTTTTTTCTTAAAAATTCATCCGTTTCTCTTTTTTGTTGCGTCCGTGCCATTTCGAATCGAGGTAATTTCACTTACCAATCACAATCATAGGGACATACAATGGTACAATGATACCTGAAAATTTTTAGCTCAAATTAATACTCCCTCCGTCCCATTGAAAGCTTCACATTTTGCCAAAACGAGTGTCCCCATCTCACTATGTTCATGTATTCGATCGGCGTTATATAAAGCACGGCCGTCCATCTTCTCCGTCCAATCGGCTCCCGTCGAGAGATTGATTAAGAGGGTTGTTGGGTTTGATCGGCGACGAAGAAATCATCGGCTCAAATCAATGGAGGAAGGCAACCACCCATCAAAAATTTCCTCCGGAGCATCAATTTGGTATTTTGGGAAACAAATCCTGGAGTCATGCGAATTCAATCCGTCCGCAATCCGGTGCAATCCGTCCGCAATTCACCCGCAAACCGCCTGGCTGCCAGCGATCGTCCCTGTTATGGCTGTGCGGTGCCCCGGTGATTTGAACAGGGTAATGCGGGTATCACGTAGTTTACAGGGAAAATGCAAGATTTTTAATTTCATGAATTGGGTTTTGGGAGAAAGATTGGGCGAAAGAGAAGCTTGCATCAATGGAATATTGAAACTTGTAACAAAGTCGAGAAAATACAGGGAAAATGCAAGCTTTTTAATTTCATGAATTGGGTTTTGGGAGAAAAATTAGGCGAAAGAGAAGCTTGCATCCATGGAATATTGAAACTTGTAACAAAGTCGAGAAAACAAATGTAAACAAATTGAGATTGAGAATAGAGATGGTGGAAGGGGAGTGACAGTTTGTTGCTGGTGCAACAAACAGATCAATTTTCTACATCCATTTCTATTCTCCATTTTTTCAGATAGTTGAAGATATTGGGTGGGGAGGAAACTAATACTAAGAAGGTAAAGTTAAGTAAACTTACAGTTTTTGTAAGAAAGAGAACGGCGGACGGAGGCAAAACGTGAAAATCTTCGGGCGTCACAGCTAAAACGGGAAAAATCTTCAGGCGTAAGACTCAAAAACGTGAAAATAAAGAGAAAAAGAACAGGGGAGAAAAATCAAGAGAGTCTGGAAACATTAAATTGTACTGTTTGTGCAAATGTGATGAGTGTGGACGGTGTAGGTGGTTTAACGAAAGTTTCATAACTTCCCGTGAGAGGGGGGAGAGATCGTGGGAGAAGGTGAGAGATCCTGGGAGTATGGAGTGTTGACAGCCATAGGATTAGATGAGTTAGGATTAATCCTGACCACCACTTATGTGAAGCTAAGAGGCGGTTATAACCGTCCTCTATTGTATTATAGATTTTCTCTTCCAATATAAACAGGGCACAATTGATAATTTATTGTTTCACAACAGCACACCCTTTAAATTTGGGAAAATTGACAAGTTTTAAAAAGTAAAGGGCAACTTTTCCCCTTATGATGTACATGTCGCCGGTGAATATTGATACGATAGTTATATAATTTAATGATTTTATCATAATATAAACTTTATAAAAAAATGCACCAGAAATTACTGAATTATACCACTTTTGTGGGTTTTACCACTATACTCTTTATCGTGGCATTAACACATCAAACACTTTTCTTATTGCATCTGATCATTATCAATGACGCCATCAATTTTTCTCGTTAAATAGTCATGTGCATCACATGTGTTCGAATTATAAGGGATATTTTCGATAAATTGGTTCAAAAAAATAAAAATAAAATGTATGGGTTTAATTTTTGGTTTGAAAAACTGAAGGGGTGATATTAAAATCCCTAAAACCTAAAATTTCATCACCAATTCTAAATAGTCGACCTCTCCCCTCCCTTGTCTATGTTCTCACACCTCTCCCTCCCTCAAGCAACCCAGATTCCAGTGAAATAGAAATGAAAAAACCTTCTTGCTCCATCGTAAGCCTCCCCGGCCATCTTTCATCTTCTTCAGCCTAGTTCACTTCATTCGGCCACCACAAATTCGGACATCTCTGACTATACATATAACGACCCGAGCCCGAATACTCTGTTCACTACGTAAATACCACATACTGTCTCATTGCGCAACAACAATTGGATTCATTTAGGCACACCAAAAAGTTTATAAATATGTTGGTACTCAATGGTAGTTTTTGAGACTTTAAATGTCACTCCAACTTCTTCTAAGTTCTCAATGTGGGATATTACAAGAGAATTGTTATTCACCTCCGCAACATTACTGAATACCCCGCATTTTTAAGTTTACCTAAAAAATTAAACACTCGCGCTAATAACACCACCACTATTCCTATTTTACCCATCTAAATTCCTAAATAAACACAAGCCTAACCTAATAAAACACACACCCACTAACACGCACAACACCTAACTTTCGCATACTTTCAACGGAGAGAAAGAATAAGAACAAACTGACTTCTTCCACCTTTTCTCTTTGAAGTTTTTAGCATACACAAAATTTCAATATGGTGAAACTCTACACTTGCAATTTCGAGTCACCTAGGATTTCTTGAGGGAAACTTCAAATGGGTTTCTAGAAGTTTTGGAATTTTTTTCGTGTGCTTTCCCATCTTGCAAAATTAAATATCGAATATAAGATTTTGAGATATTTCTTGTGATTTTGATATTTGGTTTCTGATCTCGTCACCCTCCTCTCACTTCCTCCGTAGCTTCGTTGCCGAGGATGAGGGAAATGTTGATTTTCCCTTCGTTAGACTAGAGCAGAACGTGTGAGAGGGTTGGTTTTAATATTGGGATGGTGGAACTGAAGGATTGAAGTCAAATTGTGAACAATGGATTTCATATTTGTTTGAGTGTCGTATGGCCGGTTTGGTGAGGTCCTCTAATGACTGGAGACTATGATATGTATGACTAATGGATGGGTGGGGATTAAACTTGTTAGAAAGAGGTTCCATTGCTCTCTGTCACCGGAGAAGAAGTTTGGCTAGCGAGGGGGTGAGCGTGGTGTTAAAAAGAGAGGGATGTGGTAGGGTTTCAATTTTTTAATGACTGGTTTTTGGAGAAATTTATTGAAGGGTATCTGGTCATTTTAATTGATGACATTTTTGTAATAATTTCATTGCGGGGGTGAATAACAATTCTCTATTACAATCTCCCCCACTTGGATCCTTGTCGTCCCTGGTAAGGTATACAAGGATCGAAACCCCGGACAGTGTAGGATTCAAGAGATGGCTCGTACGGATTCAAGAGGTGGCTCCACCGCCTCTTACGGTGCATCACTTTGTTACGCACAACACTTTGTTTCACACTTTCGGTCGGGACCCGCTTTTATACCATTTATAACCCCCAGCCCAGATACTCGTCCAGCTACGTAAATAACACACACACTGGCCTATTGAGCAACAACAATTAGATCCACTTGGATTACCACGGCCCCACCCAAAAATCCATGAATATGTTGGTACTCAATGATAGTTTGTGAGACTCTAAGGGTCCGTTTGATTTAGCTTATTGATATGTGCTGATGACTTATTACTTATTACTTATGACTGATAACTTATGACTGATGAGCTGATGAATGATGTTGTTTGATTTAGTTTTTTTGAAGTGTCAATGCGCTGTCATAAGTAAGTATGACTGTTTGATTAATAAGCTGAAAAAGTGCTGAATGAAATTATAAAGACTAAAATAATAATAATAATTAATTATTATTATTTTATTATTATTATTATTATTATTATTTATTATTTATTTTTATTATTTTATTATTTATTTTATTTATTATTATTATTATTATTATTTATTATTATTATTATTATTATTATTATTATTTTATTATTATTTTATTATTATTATTATTATTATTTTTATTTTTATTTTTATTTTTATTATTATTATTATTATTTTATTATTATTATTATTAATTTTTTTATTATTAATTATTATTATTATTATTATTTATATTTATTTTTTTTTATTTATATTTTTTATTATTATTATTATTTATGTTTTATTATTATTATTAATATTATTTATTATTATTATTATTATTATTTTATTATTTATTATTATTATTATTATTATTTTTACTGTTCATACTTTACTGTTCACAAGTGTTTTTTTGATTCAGTACTTTGCCTACTGCTTATTATGACTTATAAGGGAATTGTGTTTTAATTGACTTGTACATGACTTCTGACTTATTTAACCAAAAAATGAAATCAAACGACACAAAAATGACTTACGAAAAGTAATAAACCATAAACGCTTGTAAATAAGTTATATCAAACAAGCCCTAAATATCACTCCAACTTCTTCTAAGAGCATCCACAATGGGAGATTTTTGAGAGCTCTTTGTTTTTATGAAAAAGCTCTCTGGAGCTTTTTGTCATTGTGGAGCAAGTTGGAAAACTCCTTACTAAAGAGCAACTCCTTTTACAAAGAGCTCTCTCAAGCAGCTCTTTCCATTAATTTTGATCACTTCCCCATATTGATCATTAAATATTATAGAAAAATGCTAGAACAAAAGTTTAATGTTGTTGAATTTGGGGGAACAATAAAGTTGATAAAAAAGTCCTACCATTGTAAAAAAAAACTTGGAGGTTTTTATTATTGAGTTGTAAATGATGTAACATATTGAAATTACAAAAAAGCTAGGAAAAAAGCTCTTACAATTATGGATGCTCTAATATCTCAATGTATGTGGGATATTACAATACGACTCTCCATGAAACTTTGTTCATCAGGTTTGGGTTTAGTGTGTTTAAAATTAAGATTTGTTATTTTTACGTATCTTTTTTTAATATTGAATGTGAGTTTGAGATGAGGGATTTTTGTACATCAACTTTTTGTTCGTCAGATATGTATAAAATTGTGGTCTGATCTCCGGTGACAACATTTTTTATGCGGAGATACCTTATCAAAGCTAAAAGAAATTAGAGATTAAGGTTGTCAGACAAATTTAGGGATTGAAGAACAAATGAAATTGGAATAAGAAATAGATAAAATTATGTTGAGATTTGGGAACAAGGATTGAGAGGTGGTCTGTGAAAATTTGTCGATGAAGATGAGAATGTGAGTGGCGGTGGAGGTTATTTTAATGGTGCTGGTGGGGTGAGTGGGTGGTAGCTTTATAGTGGTGGTGGGGGTGGTGGAATGGTTTATTTAATAAACTAAACATTTTATAAATAAAATTAACAACAAAATAAATGTCAATCAACTGAAGAATGACAAAATTGAAGAAAAAAAGTAATAATTAATAGTTGTAGCATACTCCCTCTATCCTATAATACCTTACCCATTTTGCTATTTTTTACGTCCCACTTTAAAATCACACTTTCTTAAAAAAAAAAAAATTTAATACTCCCTCCGTCCCACGTGAATAGACACTTATTTCCTTTTTGGGACGTCCCACGTGAATAGACACTGCCCAAAATGGAAAAGAATTTATTATTTTATATTCATCCTACCCCACCCACTCATTCTCTCTCTTCATTTCCTACCACACAATTTATTCAACCAACTCCACTCATTCTCTCTCTTCATTTCCTACCACACATTTTCATTATTATATTCATTTTCCTTAGTTATTGTGCCAAGATTTTTGGTGTCCATTCACGTGGGACGGAGGGAGTACTTCTTTATTCATGAGACCAACTTGTCATACTCACAAAAACTATCAACTTACAATTCTCTACCCAACTTTCTTTCCCATATCCACTCACAACTCCTACTTTAATAACATTATATATATTCACTCCTTATTTTTCATTCTCAACAGTAAATGAGTAACCTAATGTGGGACGGAGGGAGTAGTTGTTAATTCCCTATCGACAAACAAACACACTGTTTTACTCACTGGAACGGTACGTACCTGTACCGGAATATAACCGTGTACTGTATCGGGTTTATCGCACTTTTTATTTTATTTTTAGTCATTATAAGTAGTAAAAGCCCGTGTCCGAGGACACGTGTTTTTTTTTTTAATTAAATTTTTTTTTAAGGACAAAATGGGAAAGGAACAACTTAGTGAGGGCAAAATGGGAGATTTGACTTATGAAACTGTTCATTGTACTGTTCATCTCCTTTGCCATTTATACTATAGATTGACACATTTGACAGTTATTTAACATATTTTTTTTATAATCCATTAAAAAACATCTTAAATATAAATTTAATAAAGTAAAATTTATGATTATAGTCAAAATTTGTAAAAAATATTTTTTTTTAAAGAATCTTTTAAAATTTTAATATTTTTTTTTTGTTTCACCGAACCGGTGTGTACCGGCCAGTACGATCCCGTTCTGGGTGGTACAGACTGGTACAACCCAGCTCAGAGACCGGTGAATAAAACGGGACAGTGCATTATATGTTATGCATCGATTTTTGATCGAAATGATACGCATCAGCTGGTACGGATCAGTACGGGATTGACAACTATGGGTATGGGTATTAGTGAAAACAAAAAAGTTGAGTGATGAACATGAGACTAGATCGTTTGGTTAGGGACATATTTGGAAAAAGTTCAACATTTTAATGTTAATAATGAATGAACTATCGAAAATATTCCTTATAATTTGACTAAATGCGATATATATGACCATTTAACGAGAAAAACCTGACCACGTTAGTGATAATAACCTCAGATGCAATAAAAAAAATTGATGATCGCGCAGGAAAGCGTGGTGGGCTCAGTTCTTTGGGCCCAGCGAATGAATGAGCTAACTTGTGATCTGCACACCACAAGAAACAACAGTGAAACTGCGCCGGGGGTCTTCCGGCAAGCCCCTCCGGCGTGAGAGTAAGATTATGGACTGGAAATATGGTGGCAAAAAAATGGAATGTGTGTTGGTACGTGAATATACCATAAAGCATTACCTTTACCCATGTTTTGTTCCCATATTTATAGTGGA
Source organism: Adenophora triphylla var. japonica (assembly GCA_022495995.1). Taxonomy (NCBI): domain Eukaryota; kingdom Viridiplantae; phylum Streptophyta; class Magnoliopsida; order Asterales; family Campanulaceae; genus Adenophora; species Adenophora triphylla. The sequence goes on from JAFEMH010007110.1 coordinate 51,912, forward strand.
TAGAATGATATTAGGGTTTTTATCTGAACCGTTGGATGGGGTGGATACCAACCGTTGGATCGGCTCTGTCTCCTAAGCGTACACGTGTCACGCTGGGGTTGGTCCGCCTAAATAAGGACTCTGCAACACCTGACACTGATAAGTAGCTTAGCTTATAAAGGAAAGTCAACCTGCACACCTTTTGGTGTTATTATTGGTTACATGTTTGCACGTGTAACAAGGCACTGTAGAAGGTCTGACATTATCCCAAATTAGCTAATTAACCAAGCTTGTTGAGGAAGCTTAATAAAAGAGACGACCTGGAGCTGCTCGTCCAGTTGGGTCGTCTCTTTGAGAGATGAGTCGACGAGGGAGGGTTGGTCGTTCAATGACGACGCTCACTCTTGGACGAGTGCCGAACTGCGCCGAGGGAAGGCTCGTCGCTAGACGGGCTTAGCTCATTGTCGACGATCTCTTCTGGGTGTATTAACGGGCTAGAAGTTAACCCCTTCCTTAATGGTGAAATGGCTCGTCGCTTGGATGGGCTTGGTCGCTCAATGGCGACGACTGCCAACCAGTATTGGACGGGTCATGACCCAAGGTCTTGATCTGATCCTTCATGGTCGGTCTTTTGATGGGCCTATTGGGCCTCCGGGCTCGTAGCAAAGTATTGGGCTCGGCCCATCACAGAATATTCCGTTCAGTGGCCCCCAACTCGTGGTCGTCTTGACGGGCCAGGAGTTGTTATTTTCCCTCCAATGTAATCCGTACGACCGTCAGTTTGAATTTTGAATTATGGTGACGTCAGCATTGATGACGTGGGCGGCTAGGATCTCTTCATTGGTTGACACGTGCCCCGTGATGGGACATTCTCCTCGGAAGTTGTAGGGGATATTTAATGCCCCTCATCATTCCGCCTTTTGGATTTCCCAGGAACAAACTGTTCATCTTCTCCACATATAAAACCTCCCCCCTCCTATATTTCGGACTTTTCGCGAACTCGAGCATTGAGAGCAAGGAGCAAGGGCGATTTCCGGCGACTGATAAGGAAGAACTCCGGCAACCGTGCGAACTTTTTCCGGCGATACCGACTGCTCTGGCTTCACCACCGTTGGATAACCCCGCAGCTTGGATTAGGAACTTCTTTGATCTCCCACCGGCGAATTCATCGGAAAAACCATTTCCCTACCCAGAAGCAGGTAATTTTCTTCGTTATTCTTCATTTTCTGGGTTTTTGTTTGGGGTTTAAGGTTTTGCTCAATGGGACCCAGAACGGTGAGCTTTGAGAGGGGTGTCAAGTTTGGTTTTGGGCTGAATCAAAGGGTGTACAAATGTGCCAAGGGCATTTGGAGGGAGATTCCACTGGTTGAGTGCTCATCCATTTTGGCAAAGTTTGATTTTGAAAACGAACCTCTAGGGTTTCCTGTTGGTGAGGTTCTTGGGGATTTTGAGGAAGGTGACCCAAGAGTAACGCCCTTTAGATCAATGAACGACCTGCCAAATCATATACGAGCCAACTATTCCTTGTCCCGTCGTGATTCATGTAGGAATTTGGTTGTAGGGGAATCTAGGTTGCCCATAGATAGGTCGTCGTCTGAAAATGTTAGGACTGATTCCCCTTCTGTCTTTCCTTGTTTTGTAGACATGGATCACGACGGACGCCCCGATCAGCCGGCTCAAGAAGTAAATGAAGCCAGTACGAGTGCTGGAAATACTAGGATCGTCGACGCCTTCCACACAGGTGTACGAGTTGGAAGTAATGAACGAGACTTCGGGGGTGGTGCCCAAGGTGGTTGGGCTATCACCAAGGTCAGAGCTGCGACAAAGGGAGATATCGCAAAGCCGTTTATAGATTCCCTTCGAAGTTCGTTCAGGGTGCATGCCAATAATTACAAACTGGAGTATCTTAGCCAGAAAGAGTATGAGCCCCGTAGACAATCTCTCCTCACCAGCAAGAAGAAAGTTGCTTTCTTCTATAAACAATTCGAGCTTGGGTTGAGGTTGCCCTTGGACCCCTTTATCAACGAGTTTCTTGAAGATTCCGGTTGCGTGCCGATGGAGCTAAGCGGTAACACGGTTAGAGTTCTATCATGCTTCATCGTCGTTTGCAGATTTCTTGGCTATGAGCCATGTAACAAAGTGTTCCGTCAATATTATCGGACCAAACGATCCACTAAGAACGGGAAGTCCTTGGTAAGTGTGTCGTACATTAGAAATGTCCAAGGCTTGTTTTTAAACACCCAAAATAAAGTGTACGGCTGGGACAGTCATATGATCTTGGTGGAGGCCGGGTAGGATGGCAATTTCCTTGGCCTGAGAGTCGTGATCTTGTCTCCGACGACCATATATTTCAAGCTCCGTGGGCCAACGAGCTGAAAGGAAAGATTGACGATCTATTGAGTCATGGATGGGTGGAATTTGAGAACATTGAGGCCTCTCACTGGAGGTACATAAGGACCGGCATTATGGATAAGCCATCGAAGGGCCCTGATCCCTTAGTGAAGATAAACCTTGACCCCCGTTATCCAGTTTGGGTCGTTCACGACGACTTGCAGTGGGAAGACAACTGCATTAATTGCGCTGGTGCCCGCTTTGACCGTCCTGAAGAGCGTTGTGAAAACCTTGAGATGTCTGGGGGTTGGGCTCTCAACACTCGTCTATTTATTTTGACAATTTGCCTTTATGTCCCGTCGTGTATGACTCAATTAACTTTTTCTCATTTTTCACTTGGCAGTTCTCTCTGAAAAGGATATCAGCCTTATTGAGAAGAAAGTTAGAAGCATGAGTGAGGCAATCCGACCCCTTGTGCGGACCAAGGCCAAGAAGGATAGGGCGACGAGCAATGCTATTTGTGGCCGGCAGAGAATCGACGAAGAGGAATGATGAGCTTCCCGAGGGTAATCCCGCCGGCGCTATTCCTCTAATCGAAAAGGAGGTCGTCGTTGGGGGCCTCGAACACCGGGGGTCGCTGCGCAGTCGACGGCCGGAGAAAGAAATTGGAGTTGAGTCGAAGTGCGCTCGCCAATACTGAGGACCAACAGGTCGTCGTCGTTGAGGGTGAGAACATTAACCCTGAGGACGTTGGAAGCTCGGCACTCCAATCATGAGGTCGTCGGAGAAGGGAGCCACGTCTCCAAGAAGAGGAAAGACCATCCTGCTGGCTCCGGGAGAGAGAAAGAAAAGAGAAATAGAGCTGACAACGACCCCATAAGTTCCTCCGACCCTTCAACCCCTCAAGCCGAAGCTCCTGGCTCGTCGTCCGGAGTACTTACCGTGGCAAAGGCTCGAGATGGCCACCAAGTTTGGTAAGGTTCCTCGATCTCTCGGGGTTCCTTGTTTGGCTCGGAGTGGCCCTGCCCTCCTTCTGGGGACGGCCTTGACCAAACGGGGCAAAGATGCTGATCTAGTACGCCAGATGAGAGGGGCTAAGATGAGTCCGACGACTTATCATGCTCGCTTCGGGCTGATGCAAACGGAGGTAGTTCGGTTGTTTTTCTTTTCTTGCGCATCTCGTAGTTTTATACTTGTGCTAATAATAATCCTTTGATGGCAGATGACGTCGATGATGGAAGCTATGACGGCGGACTTCAAGGCATGCTACTGTGAATGTGTGCCCAAAATTTTGTTTGTTGGATTCACGCGAGTTTGAAGACATCCGGTTTAACTTGAAAAACGGAGTCGCCACGCCATTTTGATTACCTCAAAACTTTGAAAAAAAGGTTTTATGGGTTCGGAGGTTAAGTTACCCCTTGGGAAGAACGTTTGGCGTTCACCCAAAGTGCCTTGCCGGAGCAAGTCTCCCATGATTTCATTAATCGTGCTTGCTTGTGTGCTTTCTTGTGTGCATGTGTTTGAAAATAAGGAGGGAATGTCCCAAGTCGTCTTCCGGACGTACAAACCATTTGTTGGTTGTCGCTCGGGATTCCTTGGAATTTATGTATTCGGGATTATGATCCCGTCCTCATCTTATGACTTGTGATCATCGCATTTTAACCTCGGGACCCTCGGGACTTGCGTGATCGAGAGAATGACTCTCTTTATGGTCAAAGATGAGGTTCTTTAGAAAAGGAAGGTCCTTAGCCCATCAATCCTACGCTTTAAGACGGTCGAGCTCGTATAGATGCTTCATACTCTTTCTTAAGCGATAATCGGAGATATAGGGTTCAAGGTGTCCCTTTCTAAAGAAATATGAAACCTTTATGGAAGGAACGATGTAAAGATAGGATCTTTTACACCGGTCCGTTCCTAGGTTGCTAATGGGGGAATGGGGGAAATATATGTAAAAATGACACTTTAATGAAAAGATGACATTTTTGGGTTGCAAATGATGCACTTAATTTAAAGAAATGATCTTTATTGCAAATGATGCATAAAGATTTGATTTTTATGCAAATGATGCATTTTTGTTGAAAAAATTGGCATTCATTATGCAAATGATGCATAAAGATTGCATTTTGAAAAGCATATGATGCTAGTTGATGGTAAAGACATGGTCTTTAAAGCAAATGATGCTTGGAAAGATGATTTTGGATGCAAATGATGCATTTTGATTGAAAAGATTTGATTTTTATATGCAAAGGATGCATAAAGATGACATTTTTATTTGAAAATGGGAGTTTTAGGTGCAAAGGATGCACCTTTATGGGAAAAGACTACATTTTTATGACAAATGATGTCTAATGCATGCAAAAGGGGAAGGGGGAATATGAAGATATGATCTTTAATCTACCAAGTCCCAAGCAATATAAAAGTAATGCAATGAGCAATTTATAAAGCAATTAGGATGCGAGGTTAGGGCGTGCGAGGTTACCAATGGCTTCCTTCTTCTTCGTCGGGCGGAGCTAGGAGGAGAGGTTGGTCTTGGATCTTCAAGGAGGAGGGAGGGAGCTTCTTGGCCTTCTTCTTCACCTTCTTGGATCTTCCAGCAGTGTTCTTCACGTCTTTGGAGTGTTTGTGGGTGATTTGTGTGTTGATTATTTATTTTGAATGGGTAGAGGAGGGCTCTATTTATAGGCGATGCAGGATAAGGCTAATGAAGCCGTGCGGCTAAGGGCAGCGAGCTAATGCAGCCGTGCGACATTATCCACAATGACTCAGCATTCTAGAACCATGCAAGGTGACAAATTCTAGAACCTTCCCTCCTAATTAAGAAAAACGTGTTTCTTAATTAGGAAGGATTCCCTTCAGCCCTTATTTAATTAAAAACAGTTCCGGAATGTTTCCTAACACTAGGAAGGTTCTGGGGGAATTACCGGAAAACTTACCGAAATTGCCGGGAAATTTAACCCAAGGCATGAGCCAGATTTGGGTACTTACAGAAGCCCCCTGGCAACGTCACTTGCAAGGCGAGTGGGGTTGTCGATAGAAAAGGATCCGATCGGCGAATGCCGAGACGGATTGGGAGACCAAGGTGGTCGAGTGGTGAACCTCTTATGAAAGGCTACCTACGTATCCCGGAGGAATCAAGCCAGCCGTAGTTCGGAATTAGGATCCATTTGGGAATGGAGAAGAGAAAGCTGGTCTCTTCTTTGGGAAATAGAATGGAAAATGACCTAGGAGGTCAAGCAATTGATCCTACTGGGGATATACTAGGAGTGACCAAGGTGGTCAGATAACAAAGTCTCTTATGAGAGACTACTTCATCACTGAGGAGTGACGGAGGAAAAGGGTGACCAAAGTGGTCGGATGGCTGGACCTTTTATAAAAGGCTACCTACGTATCCCGGAGGAATCAAGCCTTGATCGTAGTTCGAGCTTTGACTGAATCGAAATGTTATTCTTCCAACTCGGAATAACGGAGATCGAAAGAGAGAGCGAAATGTCATTCTTCCACCTTGGAATGACGGAGATCGCGAGAGAGATCGAAATGTTATTCTTCCACCTTGGAATAACGGAGATCGAAAAATAGAGCGAAATGTCATTCTTCCACCTTGGAATGACGGAGATCGCGAGAGAGATCGAAATGTTATTCTTCCACCTTGGAATAACGGAGATCGAAAGATAGAGCGAAATGTCATTCTTCCACCTTGGAATGACGGAGATCGCGAGAGATCGAAATGTTATTCTTCCACCTTGGAATAACGGAGATCGAAAGATAGAGCGAAATGTCATTCTTCCACCTTGGAATGACGGAGATCGCGAGAGAGATCGAAATGTTATTCTTCCACCTTGGAATAACGGAGATCGAAAGATAGAGCGAAATGTCATTCTTCCACCTTGGAATGACGGAAATCGCGAGAGAGATCGAAATGTTATTCTTCCACCTTGGAATAACGGAGATCGAAAGATAGAGCGAAATGTTATTCTTCCACCTTGGAATAACGGAGATCGCGAGAGAGAATGCATTTTGTAAAGAAGTAAGAAGGCTCAATGATTTTTGTAAAGAAAGTGGGATGTACCCGATAATTTTTTTGTAAAAGAAGTGGGACGTACCCGATAATTTTGTAAAAGAAGTGAATTAAAAATGCCAAAGGCAAATAAAATGAGCCACAAGGGTAAATTTGTAAAATAAGCCTCGGGGGTACTGGAGGGAAAATTTGATTGAAAATGATTGGAAATGCCAGGTGCACAAAGGGTAAAAACAGGCCTATGGGGGACAAAATTGTAAGATTGAGCCTTTAGGGGCAAAAATTGTAAAAACCAGCCACATGGGCTTAGTATGTCGCGCGACCTAGTATGCCATGTGGACAGGTTTGTCGCGTGACATACATAGCCTGAACTGTACTTTTCATAGCCTTTGGAATTGGACTGAAATTGCCGACACGAGTTGGAATTGGGTGACCAAAGAGGTCACCTACCTGGTCCCCTCGGGGCAATGGCAAAGAGATATTGGTCCCTTACTATAAGGATGGAAACGGGGTGACCTAGGAGGTCAAACGGCCAATCCTACTAGGAATGTGCCAAATATAAAAAGAGGGTGACCAATGTGGTCGAGATAGTTAGACTTTTATGAAAAACTTATGCACCATTGGAGAATGGAGAAAGGAAAAGGTGACCAATGTGGTCGGATGGCTGGACCTTTATGAAAGGCTACCTACGTATCCCGGAGGAATCAAGCCTTGATCGTAGTTCAAGCCTCATCTAGACAGTTAGGAACGATGTCTAGGATCCTTGAGGTTTTGACAATTAGGAAACTGTCGCCTGGCATTATCTCGTTATGACGGAAGTTACGGAGGCGCTTTTGGGAGAAAATGTTATCATTAGCAATTGGTACGTTACTTGAGCCTAGGGGTGATTTTTTTTCTTGGAAACATGGTAGGGACTGGGTCTGGATATACATATGGAATGTATTTGAGAATTGTTTAAGACGGGTTTCAAACGGGTGGGGTCGTATCCCTTGGGTGCGGGTGAAGCTATTGTTATTCTTTGAGATGTTGTCTACGTGGACTAGAATTCCCTCTTGAGCCGAGGCCCAGGTTTGAACCTCGGGTCTCGGTGAATGTTCTTTTCTCACACTCTAGCATTTGAAGGCGATGCTAACGTATGTCGAAGTGACCAATCCTCTCTTCTAGGGATGGATGCAACTTATCGAAGCCCGGTCTAAGGAAATACTCTCTGCAAAGCCCCATATCTTGTTGAAGTAAGGAAAGATCCTTTCATTGGCAAAACCCTGGTGGCAAAGCCCCGGCTGGACAAACTGAGTAGGCGAGGTCTTGGTGAAGCCCCGGTCTAAGGAGAAGATCCCAATATGATTGGTACTGTAAAAGTGATCCTAAGGTTGATCTGACCAAGACTGGATCCATCTTATGGGCGAGGAACCTGAGGCGGACCCCAAAAATGGCTAAAGAAGCCCCAGTCTAAGGAAATGGCTTGGCAAAGCCCCAAACTCGAAGAGTGTCAAGGCAGCCCTAATGCGAATTGTAGCAGAAGAGGGAAATCTATCCCTTTTTTTTTTTTTTTAGTCAATCAGTCAACCTTAAGAAGATGTGAAAGAAAAGAATTTATACATGCAGGGGCATATTTTTCGAAAGGTGGGAACAGGTCCCGATTTTGTGTTATTCCGATGGCCTTATTCGATGTAGGCACAAAACTTGCTTTGGGTTTGACTCTTTTGAGAGAGTATAAGCGTAGAAGGGTTTGTAAAAGTGTATGGAAGCCCCTGCTGACAGAAAATCAGTGTTTAGCACTATTTTTCCTAAGATGTAGAAAGAGAAGACATGTCAAGACATCTGAAAACTTGTTTTATTTACAATGATCACAAAATTGCTTAAAACCCTTTATTGATGTTCGGGTTATTCAACCATTAATCTCGATATGAAGAAAGACATTCTTATTAATCATGAGGAGAAAGTCAACCAATGTCGCGGATCAAGGTTGGATGGTGTGAAAGAAAGGTTTGTGTATAGGGAGGTCATTGATGAGACCAGGTTTTCTCGGAACTGACTGTGTCTATGGGAGAGGTCATTTGATGAGACCGGGTTTTCAGGAATTTGGATATGTTTATGACCGGACCATTGCTGGTTGCCTACGTTCCCCTCATTGTGAGGAGCTCAGGTCGCCGTAGTTCGGCCTTGGCCGGACTGCTTTAGGAAATGAGATTTGTGGTTCCTTTAGTGAAAAGGCTCGGATGAGAAGATTGGATGATGAGGCATGGGCCTCGGGATGATTCCTTGACCAAGTCATTCTTGGACGGCGCTTCGATTGCTTCCTCTTTCATTGGGGAGAAAGGATTTGCACGTGCCTACGGTGCTTACGAAATGCTTCGGCTTTGGTTTAACCGCCCCATTGTTGTCGACAACTTTCATTCTACGAGCTTTGATTTTGCCTGTCCGTCAAGCTTTTGATGGGCGGTCTTTGGGTCCTTGGCCTCATTTTCTTTTATTTTCTATGTGCAACCCTGTTTTTGCCTAGACTACCCTTTTTAGGGATTTTCGGTCTAGTGGGCATTACTCTTTTGCACTGAGATTTTTTTCTTCTTTCTTTTTTTTTATATACGTGCAACCCTGTTTTTTGCTAGACTGCCCTTTTTAGGGATTTTCGGTCTAGCTGGGCATTACTCTTTTTGCACTACATTTTTTATTTTATGAAGCACCTGAGGGCCAAGGCAAGCCTCTGCTTGAACTTTCTTGATATCCTTGAGGTCTAAGGCAGGCTCCTAGGTCGTTGTCGACACGGGGTCAATCTTTCGAAGCTGAGTGGCCTTTTGTTGTCCCTTGATGTTGCCGCCGTCGTTGACTTGGTCAAGATGAAGGTGGGGGCATGATTGGGAAAGTGTATGGTTTAATGAAGGCCTTTTTGTGAAGTAAGGAAAGTGTATGGCTTGATGGAGGCCTTTTGTGGGGTAAGGAAGGTGTATAGGGAGAGCATTGGTTGACTTTCTCACACCGATTAATCAGAACGTGAATTATTTCGAGAGATTACTTGTTGAGCAATGCAAGTGATCATATAAAATAAAACCATTTCATTAAATGTAATGTAGGTGTGCAAATAATGTCTTAAGTCTAGCAAGAAAAGAAGAAGACTCTTTTATAGAAAATTGAAGATTAAATACAATGTCCGTAGAGGACTTGATTGAAAGAGAAAAGTACTAGAACCTACGAAGGTTGACTGAGAGACTATTTATTTATTTATTTATTTTTTTTTTACTTAAGGATAGGTAGACCCTAGTCTAGCTACTCTTCGCGGGTTGGACTGCCAGGTAACTTGAGCTTTCCTTCGTAGATCAGCCACTGAATTTCTTTCTTCAGATCCACACACTTGTCTGTCACATGCCCAAAATGCTTGTGGTACTCGCAGAACTTGGTCCTGTCAACTCTACTGGGGTTTCTTGGCTTATAATTCTCGAGAGGTGTGAGAAGACCTCGTTTCACCAAATCATCGAAAACTTTGCTCGTGGGCATCCCAAAATCATCAGGCTGACGTTTCTGACCTTGCACTTCCTGAATCGACCTCTTACCATAGCTTTCTGTTTTTGGCCCATGGAGGTTCTCGAGCTTCCCATTTTCTATCAACTTCTGGATCTCATGCCTCAAATAGGTGCAATCATCAGTATTGTGCCCATGGTATTGATGGAAAAGAAAATGCTTGGATTCATCCAACCGAACATGGGGATTCCTTGGGTTTCCAATTCTCCGGTGGCTTTATCGGCTTTTCTTTCATCGGCTTTTCCATCATCTTGCTTAAAGACATCTCCATGTTGTCAAAATGAAGGGAGCGGGGTTTTCGGGAGACATTGTTGTTCTCAAAACTCAGATTCCCATTGTCCAATTGGTTCCATTGTTGGATTTGGCTGAAGGAAGCTACGACACTCTTTCCTTTGTGAGGAACTGGTGCTGACATGGGTACGGTTGCTGTTTGGTGCTGGTGGCATTGGGTTATGCTTGGTGGAGTCATTTCCTTGCCTGGTTCAACATCTTGGGTCAAGGGAGCATTGATACTCATCATGAGGTCAAGCTTCTCTTGCATTTGTTTCACTTGTTCCATCAATATTGCCACATGGGGGTCAACGGGGACTCTCGAGTTACCGCACTCGCAATGTGACTCTTATCGCAGAGGGAACCACGTAGCAAACCGACGGCAATTCATTAAGTCCGGTAGGTGACAGTGAAACTTGAATCATCCAGATTTTCTTTTGGCAACTCATGATCGCATTCAGGTGGGTATAGGGGCTTCAGAACATAGCCACATAGCTCGAACTGATTAGGTGAAGCTGGAGTATAGACTGGCAGGTATTGCTGGAACTGAGAGACAGGTGGGGTGAAGGCCAATCCATTCTGAGGAACTGAGGGCAATGAAGCCCTGATGAGCAGGGATGTTGGAAAGGGCGAGGAGGAGTGGTCCTTGGCAAGGGATTGCACGTGGATGGGGAAGGTATTGGTTATAAGGATGGAAGGTCTTGGTTATAGGATGAAGGGATGAAATCACTATTTACGAAGTCTCATCTTCGACTACCACTAGAGAACCGTTCGACTCAGCGTGACTGAACTCCATGACGACGGAGTGCGTCAATAAGCATGGCTTGCTGTTCCTCATGAACCTTATGGGCATTTTCCAAAGCCAGGACTAACTCTTCCTTCCTAACCATCGATTTCCTGCACCCTCACTGTTTTCTGTCAAATCTGTCATTCTGACTCTCTGAGCTGACAAAACTAATGATTCTGCCGAACTATCTGAACCTAAGGTTTTTTGCACTGAAAAGCTGTTGACCCGGCATTCTCGCCCACTTCTTTCTCGCTGCGGGAAAAGGATAGGCAAAGTTTAGACTCGGGGATAGGTAATGTTTAGGCTCGAAGGTAGGTAAGATTTAGACTCGGAGGTAAGTGTTTAGGCTAAAGGCTCAAGTAACATGCACTTATCGCTTAAACTTTGCTCAAAACACATTTTTCCTAATCCTAATTGATCAGAAAAGATGAGACCTTGAAAGGTCAAGATTGGAAATTGAAGATCGGACCGAGGAGGTCTCGACTAGGAATTTGACCGCGAAAGAGGGAGAGATGAAAAATCGAAGATCGGACCGAGGAGGTCTCGATTAAGGATTTGACCATGAAAGGTCGGGAGATGGAAGATCGGGAATCGGACCGAGGAGGTCTCGATTAGGGATATGACCATGAAAGGTCGGGACAGGGAAATCGGAAATCGGACCGAGGAGGTCTCGATTAGGGATATGACCATGAAAGGTCGAGATGAAAAATCGGAAATCGGACCGAGGAGGTCTTGATTAGGGCTATCAGAGATAGGAAAAAATCGGAGATCGGACCGAGGAGGTCTCGATTAGGGATTTGACCATGAAAGGTCGAGACAGAAAAATCGGAAATCGGACCGAGGAGGTCTCGATTAGGGATATCAGAGATAGGAAAAAATCGGAGATCGGACCGAGGAGGTCTCGATTAGGGATTTGACCATGAAAGGTCGAGACAGAAAATCGAAAATCGGACCGAGGAGGTCTCGATTAGGGATATCAGAGATAGGAAAAAATCGGAGATCGGACCGAGGAGGTCTCGATTAGGGATTTGACCATGAAAGGTCGAGACAGAAAAATCGGAAATCGGACCGAGGAGGTCTCGATTAGGGATATCAGAGATAGGAAAATGCAATTATGATTAGTTAATTGTTCAAGTTTACTTAAAACAATGTCTTTTATTTATTCCTATTTGGTTGGAAAAGGGGTTTGCCCTTCTTTTTCGCAACTACTCTAGATCTGGATCGGTGGGTTCCGTCACTACGTCTATAAGCCCCTCGTATTCCACTGTATTTCGACCTCCCGGGGTGGACGGCCCGGGCGAGGGTCCTATAGGGCACGCGGATCCCACCGACCGAGAGTAAAGAACGCTCCTAACGGGTCTAGCGGGTCATAGGAACTTTCAACGCACGAGCGATGCGGATTATAGTCAAGGCAATATCGGGAAAGTCTCGTCTTTCTGCCTTGATAGAATTTCGGCAGAATTTCGCTTGAGTGAATGACGTTTTGACTTTCGGTAATGTCCGAGAAGATAATAGGCATGGGTCGGGCGGCAAAAGCCGAATGACACGGTGTCACATTGAACTTCGTTGCATACGCCGGGCGTGAGTCGGGAATCGAAGTCAATCTTAGGGTCAAGATCTTGCCAATTTTTCCTTGTCGGAATTTTGGCGAGCTTCGCTTGAGCGAAAGATCTTTTGATTTGTTGGCAAAGACTCGGTCTTGACTCTTACACATTCCGTGCGGAGTCAAGGTCAATAGTCAATGTCGGAGTCGAGATCTCGCCAATTTTTCCTTGTCGGAATTTTGGCGAGTTCTTCTTCTTCCGTTATGAACTAAGGCTTGACCTTTACGAGGGTATGCAAGCTGGGCTATATGACACGGACTAGACCAAAAACCAACCAAAAAGTCACGGTTTTTTGAAACGTGTGACACGGGTGCATTGGTCGACACCATTTGCCATGGGGAGGTTGGGATGATTCCGTGCGCGCCGGGAGCATCGTAAGAGGCTGTCCGTGACTGCATTGGAACCACCCTCGGGTTTGAAGGACGTGCGTGCAAAAGTGTACAGGATATATCAGGTGCGCGTAGTGTGCGGTCTCCTAAAAATGCTCCTTTTTGAGCTAAAACAGAGATTCTCATAATGTGCTTTAAAGGAATAATTTTCGCGACGGGGAAAATGCAGCACATAAGCACATAAATTTTCGGGAGCCCCGGGTCATGGAGCCGAGTAGCCCCAAGCCGCTAGGATCGCGGATTAACCTCAATTTTTCCTGGTGGAATTGCCACTGAGGTCGCCCGGTCAGAATCCAATGAGGATTGAGCCGTACGACTGCATGGATCAATTTTCCAGGTTCCACTCCTTTTGCTATTTTTCGGGTTGTTTCCCGTTCAAAGTATGCACAGATTCCAAGATGCAAATGATGCAATGCATGGTAAAGAAAGCAAGCATGATTAATGAAATCGGCGACGGGAGTCTAACCCGCTCAAAGGGAAAAGCTTTCTTTTATTTTATTTTTTTCCAAATTTTTTTTCGAAAATGGATACTGGTACGTGGGATTGTTAAACCACCGGTTATCCCAACTCTCACATCAGAGAGTGTACAGGAAAGGCAAGTGGTTTCCACCTATATACCGAGTATCGATTTTTTTGTTTTGAAAATAAAAGCTTTTCTCCATTCCCCAGCAGAGTCGCCAAACTGTGAATGTGTGCCCAAATTTTTGTTTGTTGGATTCACGCGAGTTTGAAGACATCCGATTTAACTTGAAAAACGGAGTCGCCACGCCATTTTGATTACCTCAAAACTTTGAAAAAAAGGTTTTATGGGTTCGGAGGTTAAGTTACCCCTTGGGAAGAACGTTTGGCGTTCACCCAAAGTGCCTTACCGGAGCAAGTCTCCCATGATTTCATTAATCGTGCTTGCTTGTGTGCTTTCTTGTGTGCATGTGTTTGAAAATAAGGATGGAATGTCCCAAGTCGTCTTCCGGACGTACAAACCATTTGTTGGTTGTCGCTCGGGATTCCTTGGAATTTATGTATTCGGGATTATGATCCCGCCCTCATCTTATGACTTGTGATCATCGCATTTTAACCTCGGGACCCTCGGGACTTGCGTGATCGAGAGAATGACTCTCTTTATGGTCAAAGATGAGGTTCTTTAGAAAAGGAAGGTCCTTAGCCCATCAATCCTACGCTTTAAGACGGTCGAGCTCGTATAGATGCTTCATACTCTTTCTTAAGCGATAATTAGAGATATAGGGTTCAAGGTGTCCCTTTCTAAAGAAATATGAAACCTTTATGGAAGGAACGATGTAAAGATAGGATCTTTTACACCGGTCCGTTCCTAGGTTGCTAATGGGGGAATGGGGAAAATATATGTAAAAATGACACTTTAATGAAAAGATGACATTTTTGGGTTGCAAATGATGCACTTAATTTAAAGAAATGATCTTTATTGCAAATGATGCATAAAGATTTGATTTTTATGCAAATGATGCATTTTTGTTGAAGAAATTGGCATTCATTATGCAAATGATGCATAAAGATTGCATTTTGAAAAGCATATGATGCTAGTTGATGGTAAAGACATGGTCTTTAAAGCAAATGATGCTTGGAAAGATGATTTTGGAAGCAAATGATGCATTTTGATTGAAAATATTTGATTTTTATATGCAACGGATGCATAAAGATGACATTTTTATTTGAAAATGGGGGTTTTAGGTGCAAAGGATGCACCTTTATGGGAAAAGACTACATTTTTATGACAAATGATGTCTAATGCATGCAAAAGGGGAAGGGGGAATATGAAGATATGATCTTTAATCTACCAAGTCCCAAGCAATATAAAAGTAATGCAATGAGCAATTTATAAAGCAATTAGGATGCGAGGTTAGGGCGTGCGAGGTTACCAATGGCTTCCTTCTTCTTCGTCGGGCGGAGCTAGGAGGAGAGGTTGGTCTTGGATCTTCAAGGAGGAGGGAGGGAGCTTCTTGGCCTTCTTCTTCACCTTCTTGGATCTTCCAGCAGTGTTCTTCACGTCTTTGGAGTGTTTGTGGGTGATTTGTGTGTTGATTGTTTATTTTGAATGGGTAGAGGAGGGCTCTATTTATAGGCAGTCTGGATAAGGCTAATGAAGCCGTGCGGCTAAGGGCAGCGAGCTAATGCAGCCGTGCGGCATTATCCACAATGACTCAACATTCTAGAACCATGCAAGGTGGCAAATTCTAGAACCTTCCCTCCTAATTAAGAAAAACGTGTTTCTTAATTAGGAAGGATTCCCTTCAGCCCTTATTTAATTAAAAACAGTTTCGAAATGTTTCCGGAACACTAGGAAGGTCTGGGGAATTACCGAAAAACTTATCGAAATTGCCGGGAAATTTAACCGGAAGGCATGAGCTAGATTTGGATACTTACAGCTACGACGCCGAGGCCAAGGAGAACGAGCAGCTGGTTTTGTCTGTCGGGGCTAAGGAGACGGCTGAGAGGAAATTGAAGGAAGCTGAAGAAAACATCGTCCAATTGACCGCTGCCTACGAGTCATTAATGGCTCAGAAAAATGTCATTTTGGAGGAGGCGGAAACGGTGAAAGCTGATAAAGCCAAACTTGAGAAGGATGGAAAAATCTTGGCGACTGCTCTTCGTGCCGCAGAGGGCAAAGTGGACAAACTGACATCTGATTACGAGTCTGCTCGGGGCCAAATTGAATCAATGAGGGCTGACCATCAAGTTGCTCTTGGGGAGGCCAGGTTGGACGCCGTAACAGAATTTAAGGGAGGCGCCGGAAGTTTCTCAAGGTCGTCACCGACAAGGCTAGCTTTTTCCAAGATGGGTCCAAACATTTGGCCGGAGGATCATGGTTTCGACCCGGAGACTAAGGGCCTTTTGTCTACGAGGAAGCTGGCAGACCTCTGTACTGAACCGGCGCATGATGAAGAAGCTCGTTTAGTTCATCCTCTAGTTCCCTTCAATGATAATGACCTGATCTTCATCAGAGAAGACGACAGGAAAGCTGTAAGGACGAGTGGCCAGTTCCCGCTGTTGATCCCCAGAACTTTGATGCCTATTATGCCAACTTCGTCGAAGACGGCCCTGATCCTGATGCATCTCCGTACAATACTGGTGGTGATCCCCAGTGATTGTTTGATCTTTCTGAGATCGTTTGTAATGTGATTAAACAATGTTCCTTTTCTTGGTGGTTGTTCCAAACATTGTCCCAAAACATTTTTTTAATTTTCGCAATATAGTCGACCTGTTTCCTCATCGTTTAGAGGGGGTCGTACGTACAATGTTTGCTTTATGTTTAAGTTATTTAATGCCTTTGTTTTCTACTAGTTAATCTGTGTTAACGTAGATAGCATGTGATAATTTGTTTTGAACGAGTAAGTTTGAGGACAAGTGCGAATGGTCGTTGTTAGTGATGACCAATACTTAGGTCGTCTTAACGTGGCCGACGCTTTTTTGCCCTTTTGTTTTCTCAACTTCTCAAAGGCTCGTAGGAATAGTACGAAGGTCCATAAGTTTTTGCTCGTAGGCAGGTTTTTATGGACGAGTCGTCATATTCCGTTATAGCGTTCAACGAAGTCTGGCTTCGTTTAACCTTTATACTTGGCTAAAGTGAGTGTAAGTGCCAAAGTCTTGGCTTTGACTGATCTTTATACTTGATCAAAGTGGTTGTGAGGGTCGAAGTCAGGCTTCAACTTGTTCTAAGCTTGATTTTGTAATGGACTAGTTTCAAAGAAATGATGGGCTTCCATTGATAATCTTGTAGACGATCGTACATTGACAATTCTCATGTTACAAGACTTCTGGGATTTATAGATTATCCCTTACAACTTTCAAAAATACAGACTTCCAGAACACAAAATCGCATCAAAAGTTTAAATTAAGAACCACAAAAGGGGTGCCCTGAGGGTGCTGAGTGTTGATTGACGACGATTAAAAGTAATACATCATAAGATGATTGGCGTGCCATGGATGCTTGAGATGCTCACCGTTCGGCTTAGCTAGGCGGTAGGTTCCCTCTCTGACCACACTTGTGACAATGTATGGTCCTTCCCAATTGGGGGAGAGTTTGTTTTGACGGGCTTTGAGTCCCGTTGCTTCGATCTTTCTGAGCACATAGTCGCCGACTTTAAAGAACCTCTTCTTCACCTTCTTATCATGATAAGCCTTGGTTTTCTTTTTGTAATTCTCCATCCTTAGTTGGGCGTCCAATCTTCGTTCGTCTGCAAGGTCCAGGTCAACCTGCCGGTTATGGATGTTCTTTTCGACGTCGTAGAGAGCAACTCGGTCTGTTGGCAGCTGAAGCTCGGCGGGAGCCATGGCCTCTGAGCCGTAGGCCAAAGCAAATGGGGTTTCCCCCGTGGGCCCCCGGGTGGTTGTGCGGACAGCCCAAAGAGCTGAGGGTAGTCCGTCCAACCATCTTGTATCTTTTCCTTCCAGATTTTTACACAAAGCAGATAAGACGAGCTTGTTCGCCGCTTCAGCTTGCCCGTTGCCTTGGGGATAGGCAACTGATGACTTGGAGTGTTTGACACCCATCCTGTTCAACTCTTGCTCGAACTTTCTCGAAAACTGCAGGCCATTGTCTGAAACGATCACCCTTGGGATTCCGAAACGACACCATATCGAATCATGGATGAAGCATAGGGCGTTGTTTTCAGTGATTTTGTTTAAGGCCTTGGCCTCCACCCACTTCGAAAAATAGTCAACCGCCACGATTACATACTTGACTCCTCCCTTGGCCGGTGGAAAAGGCCCAATCAGGTCAACACCCCACATATCAAACGGCCAAGCGGCCATGACGGGGGTTTGCTCGGTCGTTGGTAGCTTGGGGAGATCGGCGAAACGTTGGCAGGTATCACACTTTCTTACGAACTGTTTGGCATCTTCACGGAGGTGGGGCCAGTAGTATCCCATGGTGATGATCTTATCAGCCAACGTGTGAGCCCTAGGGTGGCCCCCGCACTCTCCTTGATGTACCTCGAAAAGTAATTGAACGACCTTGTCCGGGTGGACGCATTTCAACAATGGTCTAGTAATGGATCGTCGGTAGAGCTCTCCTTCTACGACCGTAAATATGGGGACCTTTCTCTTGATTTGCCTCGCTAAAACTTCATCCGTCGGTAACTCATCCTTCTCAATGAAAGCCTTCAGCTCGTCTATCCAGCACCTTGGACCGTCAGTATTGCACATGACCTTTACTCGCTCGTAGGCTGGTTGTTCCAAATAGGTTAGGTGATGGCCATGCTCCTCCTCTGGGAGTTGATCTGTAGCCAGCTTTGAGAGCAGGTCGGCGTGTTCGTTGTTTTCACGAGCTACTCTCTGTATGGCCCAAAATTCTAACCCCTGGATCAATTCTCCGACCAACGAATGGTACTTCTGTAGGGTGGAATCGACGACCTGATATTCTCCACGCACTTGGTTCACTATTAACTGGGAATCACAAAATGCTGCGACCTTGGTAGCTCCAAAACACTTAGCGTATTCAATGGCCGCTATGAGTGCTTCGTATTCCGCCTGATTGTTAGATGCTTGAAACTTGAACCTCAATACTTCTTCAAAAACTGTTCCACTTTCGGGCTCGACAAGAACGATCCCCGCCCGCTCGTATTTCTAGTTGCCGACCCGTCTCGAATAAATCTTCCAGCCAGCCTCACGGCAAAGCCAACTCCTCTGGTTTTGTCGTTGACTTCCTTGCCCTTGTCATTTTTCTGAGGCTGTCTCTCGGTCGTCGGCCACACCGAACGATGTTTCAACCAGAAGTCTCGCTAAAGATTGTGCTCGTAGGGTTTTCCTCGTCCTATACTCAATATCAAATTCGCCGCTCAATACTCCAGCTTGAGAAGACGGCCAGAGCTTTCAGGACGGTGCAAGATCTTGCGCAACGGGGCATCTGTGTAGACGACGATGGGGTGAGCGGAGAAGTAAGCTCGTAGTTTTCATGCTGTAATGACGAGAGCATAAGCGATCTTCTCCGCGTTAAAATAACGAGTTTCCACATCCGATAAAGCCTTGCTGACATAGTAAACTGGCCTCTGTGTTCCACCTTCCTCCCTAACCAATACGGCGGCGACGGCTTTGTCACTCGCCGAGAGGTAAACATAAAGATCTTCTCCTGCTACAAGGCTTTGGAGGAGTGGTAGGGAGCCAAGATACTCTTTTAACTGTTTGAACGACTGAGAACACTCCTCTGTCCACTTGAAGTCCTTGGCGCCTCGGAGAGCTTTAAAAAACGGAAGCGATCTCTCAGCAGACTTGGCAATAAAACGACCCAAGGCCGCTACTCGTCCATTCAAGCGCTGAACCTCTTTGATGCTCGTAGGTTCGGCCATGTCGATCAAAGCTTTGATTTTTTCCGGATTAGCTTCGATTCCCCGCTGAGAGAGCATGAATCCTAGGAAATTTCTTGCTGCAACTCCGAAGACGCATTTAGCTGGGTTGAGGACCATGTCATTGGCTCGTAGATTGGTGAATGTTTGCCGGAGGTCGTCGACATGTTTTCTCTTTTTAGATTTGACGACCATGTCATCAACATACGCCTCTAAGTTGTCGCCAATTTGGTCCTTGAATACCTTGTTTATCATCCTTTGGTAAGTGGCCCCGGCGTTCTTAAGCCCAAAAGGCATCTTCGTATAACAGTAAGTTCCCCCTGCCGCCTGAAAAGCCGTCTTCGGAATGTCCTCCTCAGCCATCTTGATTTGATGATAGCCGGAGTAGGCATCGAGAAAGCTCAAAGTAGAATGGCCGGCCACAGAATCGACGAGCTTGTCGATTCTTGGTAAGGGGTAGCTGTCCTTGGGGCACGCCAGGTTTAGATCGGTAAAGTCGACACACAATCTCCACTTCCCATTTGGCTTTTTCACAAGAACCACATTAGCTAACCAAGTTGTGAACCCAGCGTTCACGATGATTCCAGCGCTCAGTAATTTCTCAATCTCCTGTTTTATAGCAATCTCCTTTTCGGTTGAAAAAACTCGACATCTTTGTTCTTTGAATTTCATGGTAGGGTTCACTCCAAGCCTGTGAACTGCCACGTCCTCTCTAATTCCTTTCATATCTTCTACCCTCCAAGCAAAAACATCGAGGTTTTGTTTGAGTAGGGAGATTATCTCTTCCCTCTCCTCAGTGCATAACTGAGACCCCAGTTTTATTTTTTGCTCTGGATAGTCGGGGTTTATGACTAGTTCGACTAGCTTGTCTGCTGGTTTCATCTCAGGGGCGTCGTCTCTAAAATCCATGGACTCAATGACGATCTCCTTAATTTTTCTTCTTGCTTCAGGTGTCAGATCTGGTACCTCGTCGTCAATCAATTTATCCAGCTCGGCCCCCGATTCTTGGGCGACCAAAAGTTGTGGCTTTGCAGCTTGGTCGTCCATGAATACTTCCACAAAGACCTCGGGGTCGTCTAAACACTTGATCGTCGAGATGCTAGCGTACGAGGTCGTCGTTTGCTTGACGGATTTAGAGAGCTTCACGATGTGATCTGGATCATCGATTTCAATGGTCCGCTTTGCCTTCAGCACGTGCTCTAGGAATTCTGGGGCCGTCCCCAACACACATCCCACTCCGGCACGGGAAGGAAATTTGACTCGTTGATGGGGAACTGATGCGACGATCCCCAAAGCGGCTTGACCAGGTTGGCCAAGGATTGCGTGATAGTCACTGACGACGTCGATCACAATAAAAGTTACAGTCTTGATTGTTCTCAACGGGTGTTCCCCGATGTCGACTGGAAGGTCGATCTGGCCTTTTGCATCTACTCGGTGATTGGTGAATCCTTCTAGACGACCCAAGTAAGGACTTAGACGGCCATCGTGCAGACTCCATTCTCTCGGTAGACGCCCGTAAAACAAGATGTCTTTGGCCGCTCCCGTGTCGATCAAAATTCTCCTTGATTCGCAGCTATCGATGAAACCAGGTATGATCGTAGTTTGTTGACGAGCTAATGTATTGGCCGGCAAACTCGTAGGAAAGAAACTTATCACGTCGTTTGGAGTTTCCGATTTTGGGGACATGTGGGGCCTTCTTCGATGGTAGATGGCGCTCTTAATCTCGATTCTTGCTCGTCTCCTCGTAGATTACTAACACCATTCTTGGATTCCTCTCGGAGGGTCGTCGTTGCGCAGCTCTGTGTCGCCGCCCGACGATCCTTCCTTACATATTCCCCAAGCCGTCCATCGTCGATCCATCTCTCGAATGATCTTTTCAAGCCGAAACATTCCTCGGTATCATGTCCTTTATCTCGTGATATTCACAATACTTGTTCATGTTTTTCTTTCCCTTCCCGCTGATTCATCTTCGCGCGGCCAAAATCAACGTTACTCAAAATTTCGCTCTAGACACTGCAGTAAGCGAAGTGTACGACTCCGGGACTTTTTCTGCTTTCACTTTGTTCTTTCCTTTCTCTCCGACCTTATCCTTTTTGGATTTTGTCGCTTCAACCTCGTCGACGGCCTTTCCCTCTCTTTGCAACTTTCTTTCTTCAGCCTCGGCGACGGCGTACGCCTTGGCATAGAGGTCTTTGCGGGACTTGGCCGGGTGGACTTGAAGCTCGTAGTCTAGAGTGGGGGAAATAACACCGTGCCTGAAGCAATTTATGATTTCCCTGTCTGTTAGGTCTTCATCAATTTGATCTACCAGTTTCTTGAATCTCTTGAAGTAGCTCATCGAGCTTTCAGTGGCTCCTTGGGATATGTTGCTAAGGTCGTTGACAGTCTTACGACGCTCTCCCGCCGTAGCAAACCTTCCTAAAAACTTCTTTCTCATCTGCTTCCATGATTCGATACTCCCCTTGGGCAAGCCTCTAAACCACCTCAAAGCTGCGTCGACCAGTGTGCTCGTAAGAGCCTTGCACATGACGTCGTCGTGGCCTGAAGCTTTTGCGACTATGTACATCCGTGCCTCAAGGTGTTGTATGTGGTCGATGGCGCTGGTAGAGCCGTCGTATTATTTAAGGTCGGGTAGCTTAGAGCCATCGTCATCAGAGTCGTCGATGTCCGTTTTCTTTCTTTTGTTCGTCAATTCCTCCACTTGGCGCCTCAGCCTTAAGAACTCTCTCATATCCACCCCTCCTGCTGGGCCGGCTTGGGGGATCCTATCTTGACGGGCCCTGCAATCTGCAGCTGTTAGACCGTTGCCTCTCGGTGGGGGCAGGTCGTCGTGAGATGGATCGCTCCCTGTAACTAGGTGGTGGAGATGGCCTATAAGATCTTGACATTTCTCGTTCTCGACGAGGCGGAGTACGAGTTCTTTCTCTATGGCTAGGCGCTCGTTCATTCCTTAATGACGGAGTCATTTGACGACCCCGAACAACTTGATTCGGGATAGCTTCAAGATTTTCGACGACAAGCTCCCTGCGAGGCTCTGCTTCCTCAGCCCGTCGCTGCTGTGATGGGGCTCCTTGGCTTCGTCTTTCATTAATGTGCTCCCTCAGATCAAGCTGTGGCACAACGCGCTCATTCTCAGCAGCGGTCCCTTCACGACGACCAGCATTCTCTCTCTGGTTCCTTCTCCTTCTTCCCGACGAGATAGTTTGATGGGATGCCTGTGGAGCCTGAGGAGCGGCCATACGAATGAGCTCGTCTTGGATTTGCAAAAATTCTTTGAGGGCGTTGGCTCTTTTGACGAGGAAAGCTGCTCTGTCGAGATTAGGGTTAGAGGGACCTCCTGCATATCTTGTCGTTGTCTCAGGCCTCCTTTCCAGTGGAGGTCTCCTCTGGCGCTCAGCAGCAGGCCCTTTTTCTCTCCTCCTAGCCGTTTGAAGGCCTGTACCGTCAACCATCCCCTGTGACCTGGTAACCCTTAAATTAGGGTTCCTTGGTGGAGAGGGTGGCCTAGGATTTTCTTGTTGTGGAGGAGGTACGCCTTCATCCCCTGTAGACTTGTTGGCTGTGTGACCATCTGACACCATTTTCCCAAACCTTTCCGGCTGTTTTTCTTCTGTTGGAGATCACTAACACTCTTCCCGGCAATGGAACCAATCTGATCGCGCAGGAAAGCGTGGTGGGCTCAGTTCTTTGGGCCCAGCGAATGAATGAGCTAACTTGTGATCTGCACACCACAAGAAACAACAATAAACCGCGCGGGGTCTTCCTAGCAAGCCCTCCGGCGTGAGAGTAAGATTATGGACTGGAAATATGGTGGCAAAAAAATGGAATGTGTGTGGGTACGTGAATATACCATAAAGCATTACCTTTACCCATGTTTTGTTCCCATATTTATAGTGGATAGAATGATATTAGGGTTTTTATCTGAACCGTTGGATGGGGTGGATACCAACCGTTGGATCGCCCGTCTCCTAAGCGTACACGTGTCACGCCGGCCGGGTCCGCCTAAATAAGGACTCGCAACACAGACACCGATAAGTAGCTTAGCTTATAAAGGAAAGTCAACCTGCACACCTTTTGGTGTTATTATTGGTTACATGTTTGCACGTGTAACAAGGCACTGTAGAAGGTCTGACATTATCCCAAATTAGCTAATTAACCAAGCTTGTTGAGGAAGCTTAATAAAAGAGACGACTGGAAAGTCGTCGTCCTGGGGGGTCGTCTCTTTGAGAGATTTGAGTCGACGAGGGAGGGTCAAGTCGTTCAATGACGACGCTCACTTCTTGGGACGAGTGCCCGAATCTGCGCCGAGGGAAGGCTCGTCGCTAGACGGGCTTAGCTCATTGTCGACGATCTCTTCTGGGTGTATTAACGGGCTAGAAGTTAACCCCTTCCTTAATGGTGAAATGACTCGTCGCTTGGATGGGCTTGGTCGCTCAATGGCGACGACTGCCAACCAGTATTGGACGGGTCATGACCCAAGGTCTTGAACTGATCCTTCATGGTCGGTCTTTTGATGGGCCTATTGGGCCTCCGGGCTCGTAGCAAAGTATTGGGCTCGGCCCATCACAGAATATTTCGTTCAGTGATAATAACCTCAGATGCAATAAAAAAAATTGATGTGTTTTATGCAACGAAAAAAATATAGACAAAAGGTTATAATTCGGTACTCTTTGATGCAATTTTTCAACATTTTAATACTTTTGAGTAAATAAAGTCGTTATACAAAATCTAATATAGGACAGGACCCTGCTGAGCTAAACAATAGGTTCCGGGAGGGAATGTTCGCTAGAAAACAAGAGATAACGTAATTGGGCATGTCATCAGTTTAAGTAGCCGGCAAGTGTCAACCTAAATATTTGTCCCCATTTGCACTCACAAATTGAACTTCAACTCTCCGATCCAATTATTAACAAGACAATTATTATTCCTATTTTCCACTCCTTCCTCCCACCTCCCTCCTTTGACCACCGCAACAACGCCCCATTATTGCAAATGCTTTAATATACGGTAATAGTATAAGTAAAATCGAATGTACGTAGCCTTATTAAAGCAAAAAAAAAAACTGTTTTTGAATTACTCATAATGAAAATTACATTGAAAATTGCATATACTGATTGTTGCTTAATAACAAAAAATCGAAGACAATTTAAAGAGCCATTTTACTTTATTGTATCATATTTTCAAGTAAAAAAAATAGTGATTATTTGACTCAATAAAACGAAAAATCTCCTTTGACCACATAATTGAGAAAAACAGAGACATGCTTCCCACTCGGAATTCACAGTTCCAAATGCTTTCCTTTATAATCCATCCCCTCTCTCACCAACACAAAATTCATTCAAACAGTTGCCATAAAACTCCAACTCAATTCAAAATTCAAATCCAACTTTTCACTCTTCTTTTCCATCAAGTAAACATAAATTCTCAGTTTCAAGATCAATCGCGAAAATGCCTCGAAAAGGAATGCGAAGTCTCTTCTTCTCCACTAGTACATCATCAGATTCCAATCACATTTCCAGTTCTAGTTTTTCAACTGCGAGGAGGACGAGCTTTATCGAATCAATAATGATTCAAACACTCGAAGAAGCCGAGCCAGTTATAACCAAATGGGAGGACGCAAACATTTCTCTTTTCCACGAAAAAAATCGTTATGAAGCGAAGAACTTCATCAAAAATGTGAAGGAGATACACAAGGCAATGCAATCGTTGGTCTCTGAAGACTCGAACTCGAAATCTCTGGTGAGTGCTCATAATTTGATGCAAGTTGCAATGATGAAGTTGCAGAAAGAATTTTTCCGAATTTTGTCTACAAATCAAGCATATCTGGATTTGGAGACAGTCTCAGCTCGGACCTCACTCACCTCGACTCGGTCATCACTCACTTCAACTCGGTTATCAGATTATGGCGATGACTCGGAGGATGAAACTCGAGTTGCAGATCATCATTTGATCATGGAATTCGGAAATGCTTCTTCCGTCGTTATTTCTGATTTGAAATTGATTGCCGATTGTATGATTTCGTGCGGATACGGAAAAGAGTGTGTTAATTTATACGTAAGTATTCGTAAATCCATTGTTGATGAAGGTATTCATAAACTTGGTGTTGATAATTCATTTTTGTCGAAGAAAATTCGAAAAATGGATTGGGAGATTTTAGACCTTAAAATCAAAAATTGGTTGAATGCGATTAATGTCGCGATGAACACGTTGTTTCTCCGGGAGAGAATTCTCTCCGATCAAGTTTTTGCAGCATCGGATTCAATCCATGAGATGGTTTTCAATGCAATTACAAAAGGATCAGCCACAATTCTGTTCGGATTGCCGGAGAATTTGATGAGAAACAGAGCAATGTCGCCGGAGAAGATCTTCCGCACATTAGATATGTACACAGCAATCGCTAATCACTTGCCGGAGATCATGTCGATTTTCTCTTTCCAATCAACACACACTATAGTAAATCAAGCTATCAATTCAATGATAAAGCTATCAGAATCAGTACGATCCGCATTATCCGAATTTGAAGCCTCCATTCACAAGCATTCTTCGAGAACTCCAATAGCCGGAGCCGGAGTTCATCAATTAACAACAGATGTCATGAGCTTTCTCACTTTACTAGCCGATTACAACGTCCTCGGAGACATCCTCCTTGACTCACCGTCTTCTCTTAAATTGCCGGAATCCTACAACGAGTCTGCCTCCGGCGATTCTCCTGCGCCGACGATCTCGCTCCGGTTCGATTGGTTAATTCTGGTACTCCTTTCTAAAATTGACCGTAAAGCAGAGAATTACAAAGACGTTTCCTTCTCAAACCTGTTTTTATCCAACAATTTAAACTACGTCGTTTCAAAGGTCCGTACATCGAATCTCAAGTACATCCTAGGGGACGGTTGGCTATCAAAGCACGAAGCTAAGATAAATCTATTTGCCGCCAACTACTAACGGATAGGATGGAGCTCCATTGTCAAAGGGTCCCATCAAATCAAACGTCAATGACATTGCTAGAGAGGGGCCGAGGTGAGGGTAGGGAGGAAGAGGGGGTTGCTTATAAGTAGCATTTTTATTTTTATGAGTTAACAAATTTGTTAGGAATTTAACAAGTTTAGTTTAGTTTTTCCTAGTCAGCAACACATCAGCGTAGACTTAATCAACTAGATGTTTAGTAGGTAAGTCCGTTAAATTTCTAACGATTGTTAGATAAATTGGTTAATTTTGTTATCTTTATATAGTACGCATGTTAATTTGGTAATTTCAATAGTACGCAAGTTAAAATGATAATCTGGAATAGTACCGATGTCAAAAAAGTCGTTTACTCAAAGATGACAAGTTTCTTGCACCCATAGAGAATTATTACAAGATTTCTACGATCAATCCACGACTCCTTCAAAGAGAAAAACTCTATGTTCGGGAGTAAGGTAGTGATAGCAGATGCTTCACTTTGGATAACTTTTGTGCCACAAAATATTAGTGATTCAAAAATGGTCATTCATTTAAGAAATGGAGGTATGAGAATAGACGCTTAAAGGGAGAACTGAACATATTATTTTCAGCCAGTACAATGAAGGAGAAAGACGCTTCAAGGCATTGGACGGAGGTTCATTCCATGCATGGTCCATGTAGGCCGTAAGGAAAATTAAGCCTAGGTAAAGCACCATCCATAAAATGTTGACTCGGCAATGAGATTATAGTTTTGAGCTATGATACTCTCTCTTTGGTTTAACTCATCAGACCCTTGTCGACAATACTAAAATAGGAGTGTCCGATATGGGCACGGCGGGGTAAATCAAAGAGTCCGAGCATCAGAGGTTTTGAGGACGGGGGAGCATATGCATATATATAATAAAACCATCAGTGTCATGACTTGAATTCAAAGGGTCCTCTCTCCGCCAGGGATTTCAATCCCACTCTTCCAAATATTTCATACAAGCAATACACCAGCAAGTCTTCCCATTTTCTATCACCCATCTGATGTACTTATATATACACGACATATATTCTTACTTTATGTTCTTAAACTACTGCCACTGTCCCAAGATGAAGATTAACTATTGAAACAGATGATTACAGGGATAACAAAGAAAAAACCTTACGAAAAGAGATAACAGCAATATATATTCATAATAGATAGAAGACAACTTGTAATACATAAAATTGGGGAATAATATTCTCTCGCTGAGATCCATATATTAATCCTTCTATGGAAGTCCTAATCAGAAGCCACACATTAATCCCATTTACGAGCGTAAATCTCTGAAATCCCATACTTGAAAGTGGAGATGTGAGCAGCAAGTTTCAGAATCTCGTCATCTACTTCAAAGGTGAGGCAATTGTGAACATCAAGGTGCACAAGTTTCTTACAGCCTTTCAAAATCACCAGGAGAGCATTCCAATCAATTAACGTCTTCCTAAACATAAGAAATTCTATGTTTGGTAGTAGGTTGGCAATCGCAGATGCTTCATTTTCGCCAAACCCGACACCAATAGCACATAAAGATACAAGTTTTTTGCAGTGGACACTAATTTGAGGAATAAATTTGTCCAATTTCTTGCAGTCTAACGCAGCCATACCAGGAAAAAGAAATATTTGGAGCAAGTAATTACCAGTGATCACCAAAGCCTCCAAGTTCTTCCACTTACATATCACACTTGAAAGCAATGACATATCATTGAGTTGTATTTCAGATGGTAATATCAGCCTCTTCAAATTTGGACATCTACTCAATAAAATAAAGACACAAAAAGAAGTATGTTCATTTTGTTAAAAATAAACTGATTAAATGAATTGACAAGCACACGTACAATTCCTAAAAGCTAACATTGAAACTTACCCTTCACCGATACTGCTGAACACTTCGTGTGACAATACAAAGTTGGGAGGAAAAGCAACCAGATTGGCTGATCCACAGCTACGACGGATCACAAATTTAGCAAAAGTATTCATAGAGTTATGGTATTGTTCACTCAGTTCATCAAATCTATCCAGACAATCATCCGGCAAGGAGTCCAAAGGGGTCAGATCAGGTAAATCCATCGGAAAGGTAAGAGATTTCCAGCATAGAGGACTCAAAGTGGCTTTGTGCCATGACTTGCATACATAAGGAACTTCATACACCAAAGACACCACTCCCACTCTTGCAAATATATCAACCAAGCAGTCAACGGGTAAGTTCTCCCATTTTCGATCGCCCATCTGTTCCATCAAACACTTAAACAAAAGTTATGGAAAAAAAAAGTATATAAATAAAACACTACCTACTTCACAAAATTAATGTCCATTTTTTTTCTTGATCAACAACAGAAAATGGACCTTCATTTTGGAATGAGGACAGTAGTATAAATGGGAAAATGAAACAAAAAGGAAGACGGAGAACCTTTTTTGCTTGCTTCAGCAACTCTGTAGTCTCTAGTTTGCACTCTGTCAAGTGCCTTGACTAGATTCAAAACACACACACATATATAGAAGTATATAACATTAAAGAGGGGTGAACTGAATGGTTGTTTACCTTGTTGGCTTCAAAACACATTGGAACTCACAAGAATCTGTTCTTGAATCTACCAAGATATTTTGTCTGTTGACATGCCAATGTTTTTATTATGGAAGGTTAATAAATCTGATCTTTAATCTCCCAAGATAATCTGACTATTGACATGCCAATGTACTGATAATGAAAAGGTTAATTAAATCTGTGACATTACTAATAGGGTATGTTTGGCAACTTCAATTCCAAATCCAGAGTTTGAAATTGAGTTTCCAAACACACCCTAAACGGAATGAGAAGCATTACTGAAATGAATAACACTCTGCACAAAGAAACACCTCTCTCAAGTTTTCTACTCTTACAACCTTTGAGAATTATATGTTGATTGTGCCTTTTAGTCCTCGCAATAGCAACCGCACCATTCTTGGCAAGATGGACCACTGATTACTTCATGTAGCAATCTTTTTGCAGCGGATACTGATCAGCTGAAGTATCTCTTCTAGCCCCAGCAAGCTTCAAGGCGTCAACCTATTTATGAAGTCTCCAAGTCTTTCCGGTTACGTATTAGTATAACAAGCTCATGATCAAGTACAAAAAGTATTGCTAAGCTCTTCAAATAAGGATATCTGAATGAAGAATCAAAGGTAATGTTCTAAGAGAAATGCTACTCCATCTGTTCGAGTCTAGAGTCCTTTTTCGTCAAGAAAAGGGGACCTAAAGAAAAACCATTCCCTCTGTCCCATAATGAGTAGTTTCTTGATGTTCATTTTGGATCACATCGAGTACAGGAAAAAGAAAGAAAATCCTCAAAATAGCATTTTTTGATTGATAGTTTGGACTTTGGCAAAATGTACAGACTTAACAAATATTGGAAAATATACCTTCATTACTGAGAATTAGATAGTTTTTTGCAAGCCATGTTAACAAGGCCTTCCATTATCTCAATCAAGACGAGCAATATTAATTGCGTAAACAATATCATGAACCTATTCAAGCCACGGACCCTCTAAGTTGCTTTCATTGACTTTACCCGTTTCTCAACTGTGGTACGTGGCTAACAGCCATTAAAAAATTTGATATGTCAACCAAGATTTAACAAAAGGAGTCGCGGGCGGACAATGAAAGAAGAGGAAGAAAAAAAACTCATAACTATTGGAACAGAGGATTACAAGGAAAACAAAGAAAAGAACCTTACAAACATAGCGAACAGCATTTCTGATAGATAGAAGACAATGTAAAATAGAGGAAGTATATTCCCCCAATGACATCCATATAATTCTCTGGTTATTCTAATTGGAAGCACCAGCATAACCCCGTTTACCAGCATAAAGATCATCGTAATAAAACCTCAGAAACCTCATACTTGAAAGTGGGGATGTGAGCAGCAAGTTTCAGAATCTC
Organism: Adenophora triphylla var. japonica; assembly: GCA_022495995.1. Lineage (NCBI taxonomy): Eukaryota > Viridiplantae > Streptophyta > Magnoliopsida > Asterales > Campanulaceae > Adenophora > Adenophora triphylla. The sequence continues at coordinate 81,994 of JAFEMH010007110.1, forward strand.
ATCATCTACTTCAAAGGTAAGATCTTGTTTCCAAATTGAGAAAATACCAGTAACTTGCAATTGCAGATGCTTCACTTTCTCCAAACCCGGCACCAACAACGCTTAAAAGATACAAGTTTCTTGCAGTGGACACTAGTCAGAGGAATAAATTCTTTCAATGTTTTGCATTCAAACCAACTTTGAGGAAGATCTTGTTTCCAAATTGAGAAAATACCAGTAACTTCCAAAGCCTCCAAGTTTTGCCACTTGCTGAAAGCTTTGACATATCATTTTGTGGCATAAAAGGTAACACCAGGCTTTGTAAATATGGACATCTACTCCATAAATGAAAGAAAAGAAGGATGTTTATTGCATTCAACAATACTATAAGATAAAAGGATTGTACAAAATATATAATAATAGCTTCCTAAAGACAAAAATATATGTACTACTTCCGCTCCGTTCCATAATAAGAGTCTGCACTTTCCTTTTTAGCCAATACATTCTAAAAATATGTATAGAATACAGTCTTGATGCGGTTTTATCATGGTACAAGCAATGTGCAAACAATTGAAACACATTCCCAATGATTGTCAACAAGTTAACTGCAAAACTTATTATTGGACGGAGGGGGTATATATATATATATATATATATATATATATATATATATATATATATATATATATATATATATATATATATATATATATATATATATATATATATATATATATATATATATATATAAGCTTGATAATATGTGGAGATATGGAGCTTGATGTTTAACACTGGAACTTACCCTTCACTGATACTGTTGAGCACTTGGTGTGTCAAGAAAAAGCGGGTCGAAAAGAAAGCACAGTGATTGATCCATGGCTACAACGGATCAAAAACTTAAGAAACTGAATACAATATTCTTGTGCAATGAAGAGAACGCCAAAAAAAGTTCATCCGGAAAGATGATAGATTGCCAACATAAAGGACTGAGAGTGGCGTTGAACCATGACTTGCATACAAAGGGTACTTGATCCACAAGGATTCCAAACCCACTCTTACAAATATATCCACCAAGCAGTCCACCGGCAAGTCTTCCCATTTTCTATCACCCATCTGTTGTACATATACACGATATATATTCTTATTCTATATGATAAAAAAATACTACCTCCGTCCCAAAATGAATGTCTAATTTTTGTTCTTGATCAAGAACAAAAATGGTCGTTCATTTTGGGACGGGGGTAGTATTAAAAGGAAATGAAAATGCATTAAAATTAACATAAGTATTGCAGATGGGAAAAGAAGATGAATAACCTGGTTTGGATGCTCAAGAATCTTCACTACTCAGTAGTCATCCAAAGATAAAACTAATGGCAGTGTCACAAATTCATATATACAGCCTGAAGAAGTTAATAGAGGGGTGAACTGAATGGTTGTTTACCCTGCAGTTTGCTCAAAAATTTGGAGATTACCGAGTAAGTCTGGGTTGTTGAATCAACCAGACAGTCTGACTGTTGACATGCCAATGCTTTGATTATGAAAATGGTCATTTACAGAACTTTCAAATGCCTCATTTATTTTACATAATAAAAAATATAATAATAATACTTGACCTAGTCCGACTGTTATTCAACAACAATAGAAATATACACACTGAAGCACTTAGTAGTGCGTTAATTGTAGGACACACTGTGAATGTAACATTGGCATTGACTTTGGTACTCTTCAACCTTGCTAGGCACAACTGTTTTCTGAATATCTGTCCTCAGAAAAGAGTTCATTAAAGCTTGCTAGACAGCTCATTAATGGTCAGCTGGCCTTGGAACAGATTGCCAGCCTGTACAATGCTGGAGAACATGCTTAAGGGCATCGCTCGGAGGCTCCACGGTCCATGTCTGGTAATGTTGGCTTGGATGAAACGAGCTCTTCACACACTTTTCAGTCTGCAATCCGGATTGAGTTTCATTAACAAATAAGTCTCCTTCGGACTTAATGTGACCCGTACCTGCCTCTTCTTTGTCAGCCGCCTACACAACACAACCAGCAATTTAGTAGGTTACTTACACAGGGTCATGGGGTCCACATCACAAACATGCTCCGTGTTAATAAGTCGTATGAAGTCGTACAACTTAAGAAGATTCCACCAAGGTCTATTTGTCATGTATACTCTCTCAAACTCCCATTTTATCATAATATACTCTCTCACTGTTTATTGTGAATTATATACTCCATTAGTACCATTTCAAGTGGCCATTTTTGTTCATGATAATTTTTGGGCAGAGGTAATAAATGTTGTTGTATCACAAACAATTTCAGCCTTCCTGAAAGTGAGGTCCTGGTTCCATAAACTAATATCAAGAAATTTCTGCCTTAAATGTAAGCTGATAGTGCAATTACATAAATTCAGCAAAGAACACAATGATATGAAAAGGACAAATAGTAGTATACCTTTTCTGTATAATACTTAAAGGCCACCTTCTTGGGTCCTGCAGCTCCTGCTTCATAAATATTACACTGCGAGTATATCTGGAGAAAAGCAAAAAAAAAAATGAATATATATAATCATTCAAAAAGATATTGACAACAATGCAGAAGTCAAAAGAAAGAATAAACCCAGAAGTTGCTGACCTGTGATTCTACACTGGCACAAACAGCATAAACACCCCAGTTTCTGGTGTAATTATTATACAAATGTACTTTTCCGAACCTCACACGAGGATGCCGCTGCCGAGTTCCATCGAAAAAACAATGGTGAATGGTGACACGAATGCATCTGTCACTAGTGTGTGAAGGGTCTGCCCCAATGAGCATTGTCTTGTTGTGCCTCGAAAAGTGACAACTGAATACAGCAATAAAACGTTTATTGGTCAAAAATGTTTATACAAATACGTAAAGTTCTCTTCCTTTTAAGTACTCCCTCCGCCCCATAAAGGTAGTCCCAAATAATTTTAGATACCTTTGATTAAAATTTGACTAATGACTTTATGTTTATTCATTTATCCAAATGAAATTCTAAAACTTGTTATGGATACAACATTAAAAGTACTACCAATTAATATTTTTTTAGATTTTTATTAAGATAAATAATTAACATAAAATATTGCACAGAGGGAGTAAGTAAAAATTTCTCACCGGGAAACAGTAATATCCGTGCTCTCTCGAGTGATATCAATCATTCCATCATCATAGTCCTGAAGGCTACATCGGTCAATCCATATATGCTTTGAGTGAGGCTTAATTTGAATGGCATCAGCATCAGGTCCTCTTCCCCCTTCAAACTCCAGATTGCTTATTATCACGTGTTCACATTCTTTAAGCCTCAACCCTTTCCCACTGATCTTAATTCTCTGACCACGCCCATCAATGGTTTTATAAGAAGATACAGTCAAATAAGACTTCAACTCAATGGTACCCGAAACTTCAAACACAATCCACAGAGGTTCTTTCAGACGACACCCTTGACGAAGTGACCCGGGCCCATCATCTGCAACAAAAAATACATTTATATCAAAACCCATTAATAGCAAGATTTTATATTTTTATTTGATTATCTGATCAAGCCCTGCTTCATTTGAATTCCTATAGCTGATTGATCAGCCCGGATCTATCGGACCGGGCCCAAAGCTCGATCTGATCCAAAGGCCAAGTATGACGTGGTATATCCTAGACCGCCATAGTAAAGACCGCGATCTCTTAAAGACCATCAAAGTCAAGACCGCGGACAGCTAGAACACTAGAGTCAAGATCGCGATCTCATAAGACCGCTAAATCAAGACCGCGATCTCCTAAGACCGTAGAATCAAGACCGCGGGCAGCTAGACCGTTAGCAAGGTGGATGCGGCTGTCATGACCGCGATACCAGTGACCATGTCAAACATGTTGACCGCGGTCAACATACTGATCGCGGTCTCCTACCAGACTCCCGGTTAAAGCCAAAGCTGGTCAAGCGAAAGCCTGTACCTAATAAGCCGGCTTATCCCCATCGCATTGAATGGTGACTCAGGCGCCCACTACACAAATAAGGCCCGACGCCAACTATCATCGGTTTCCTTTGTATCTGTCCATTCAGCGACTTCCCTCTGCAGTAAATCTTGTTTTATTGTACCAGTCCACCAGGCGTCCTTGGTCAAAGACAAAGATATCCTCCAGGGCTGACATCATCAAGCAGCTCCCTCATACTATAAATATCAACCTTTGTCCCCATGGACAAGGTAAGTGCCAAATTATTATTTGTAAGCCACATTGTCTAAATCCTAAACACACAACTCTAAGACATTCCAAGTCTTATTCTCAGCTATAAACTCTCACAGAGATCTTAATCTCACACCCGAGAGCTTGAGCTGGATTAAACTCCGACTTGGTCTTTAACGGGGCTTGTTTTCTTTGTTGTGTTATAGGTACAAACCAATATACAACCCAGATATTGCTATAAAAGTGAGACCCCCGAAAGTCGTGGCGTCATCATTGATGTTAAATTACATAAATATATGGACCAATTACAGTTTAAGCACAAGAGTGATGCAAAAAAAGAAAGTACTTACAAAATGCACAGTAATAATTATTAGACCAATCCAGTCTAAATAGGAAAAAAATTGTTTCTAAGTTCATTTCTGAATTTCATCTTTCTAGATAATCGAACAATTCAAATGACATACAAAATGCACAACCCATAAAATCAGCAAATTAAAAAAAAAAAAAAACCCTAACATATAGCAATAACTTACCAGCAACAGTGGTGACGGAATATAGGGCTCCATTCAATCCACCAATGGCGCAACGGCCAAACCCCTCCGCTTTTCCGGCGAGAGCTCGCAACGTTGATTCGGCGTCGCCGTACGGAAGGGAATGAACCATGCCGCTTTGCTTGGTAGTGGAAATGGAGGAGGTGGTAGTTGCCGGAACTTGTGAGGAGGGATCGTAGGACGGTGGGTATATATGGGCGGCGTCCTCGGGAACCGAATCATTGGCGGCATTTTTGCGATTTTTTCGGTTATGTCCTGTGCTACTACAGCAACAGCAGCCTCCCATTGATAACCGACAATTTTACTGATATTTCTCTATTTTCGAATGTAACCGAAGAAAAAGTATTGTAAAAAGTATGAATAACATGATCAACTCATTTTCCTCGTTAAGACTTGTTTGGGCTGTTTTATTTCTATGCCCACGTAAAGTATATCTTGACAGATGGTCTTTTCTTCCTTCATCTAATAATAAACTTTAAATGAAGGAGTAGTTTTAGAAAAAATCTACTCCCTCCGTCCCACGTGATTGAGGACCATTTTTTCGGGCACGATAATTAAGAAATACTCCCTCCGTCCCACGTTAGTTGAGACTAACTTTTTGGGCACACCAATTAAGGAAAAGTAAGGCTCCGTTTGTTTCACCGTAAAACATTTTCCGGAAAATGTTTTCCGGAAAATAACCTGTTTTACCTGGTTTGCTAGCCCTCGAAATGCTTTTCCGAAAATAACTCGTTTTCCGCTCGCTTGAGCCGCCCTAAGAAACGCTCTTCCCAAAACATTTTACGCCCTTCCTAAGTAAAACGACCTCCACCGACCTTCTGTCCCAAGAAACATTTTCCTAAAACGGAGGCCACCATGTACAACTCATATTACGCCCCGGCACAAACCACCCCACCGCCTATCCCACCCCCCACCCCCCACCACCCCCCAAAAAATTTTATTTTTTTTTAATTTTTTTGTAATCGCCCCCACCCCCAAAACTACCCCATTTCTCCCCCACCCCCCACTCCACTTCCCCAAAAAAAAAAAAAAATTTTTTTTTTTTTTTTTTGTAATCGCCCCTACCCCCCCGCCCACCCCCCACCCCCCCCACCCCCCCCCCAAAAAATTTTTTTTTTTTTTTTTTCCCTACCCCCCTACCCCCCACCCCCCACCCCCCAAAAAAAAAAAAAATTTTTTGGTTTTTTAATTTTTTTGTAATCGCCCCCACTCCTCACCTACCCTCCCCCACCCACCCCACCCCCCAAAAAAATTTTTTTTTTTTTTTTTTTTTGTAATCGCCCCCTACTCGCCTACCCCCCACCCACTCCACCCCCCCCAAAAAAATTTTTTTTTTTTTTTTTTTTTTTTGTAATCGCCCCCCACCCTCTAGCCTACCCCCACCCCCCACTAACCCACCCCCCAAAAAAAAAAATTTTTTTTTTTTTTTTTTTTTTTTTTTTTTGTAATCGCCCTACCTCGCTCTACCCCCCACCCCCCCAATTTTTTTTTTTTCACCCCTCACCCTTCACCCCCAAAAATTTTTTTTTTTTTTTTTTTTTGTAATCGCCCCCTACCCTCTTTTTTTTTTTTTTACTCACTCCACCCCCCCCCAAAAAATTTTTTTTTTTGGGGGTGGGGGTAGGGGGCGATTACAAAAAAAAAAATAAAATAAAATTTTTGGGGGGGGTGGGGGGGTGGGGTATGTGGGGTGGGGCGATTACAAAAAAAAAAAAAAAATTTTTTGGCGGGGGTGGGGGTAGGCAGGGGTAGGGGCGATTACAAAAAAAAAAAAAAAAAAAATTTTGGGGGTGGTGGGGGGGGGGTGGGGGGGTAGGCAGGGTGGGGCGATTACAAAAAAAAAATTTGGGGTGGTGGGGGGTGGGGGGTGGGGGTAGGCAGGGGGTAGGGGGCGATTACAAAAAAAAAAAAATTTGGGGGTGGGTGGGGTGGGGTAGGTCACCTTGTGAAATATGAGTCGTTTTACCAAACACCCGAAAACATTTTACACCCTTCCTCCGTAAAATATTTTCCTCCGTAAAATATTTTACGCTCTACCTCCGTAAAACATTTTACAGGAAAACATTTTACAGGAAAACATTTTCCAGAAAACGTTTTCCGGAAAACATTTTACGTCGAAACAAACGGAGCCTAAGTGAGAGAAAAAGTGAAAGAAAATGTTGTGAGTATGAAGAATTAAATAGGAGAGAGAATGAGTGGGAGGAATAGTTAGGAGAGAGAATGTTGTGAGTGTAAAAGTGAAATAGGAGAGAGAATGAGTGGGGTAAATAGTGAAGATTCCTTTGCTATTTTGTGGACAGCCTCAACTAATGGACGGCCTGAAAAAGGGAAAGAAGTCTCAACTAACGTGGGATCTGATATTATTAAGATAATAAAAATGTGTGGTAGGAAATGAAGAGAGAGAATGAGTGGAGTTGGTTGAATAAATTGTGTGGTAGGAAATGAAGAGAGAGAATGAGTGGATGGGGTAGGGTGAATATAAAATAATAAATTTATTTCCATTTTGGACAGTTTGCATTCACGTGGGACGGACCAAAAAGGAAATAAGTTTGCATTCACGTGGGACGGAGGGAGTATTTCTTTATAAATTATAAAAAGTTCACTTTCATTCTTAATAATATTAAGTTTAGGCTTTAAAATATTGAGTTTAGACCTTAAAATACCTAGAAAATAAAATAGTGAGTTTAGGCGTTAAAACAGTGAGTTTATGCTAGAAAATAAAATAGAGAGTTTAGGCCTTAAAACAGTGAGTTTAGACTTTAAAACACCAAGTCGATATATTTAAAAACAGAATTTTTTATAACTTATGGAGAAAGGGGTTTCTCCCAAAATTTTCTGCTTCTAAATAAAGCATACTCACTCCGTCCCAACGAAAAAGCCATTTATTTCCTTTTTGGGCGTCCCATTTAAAAAGCCACTTTTCCAAAAAGAAAACTTTTTTAATATTATTATACTCATCATACCCCACTCAATTAACCTTAAACCAATTAATTACATTTGTTAATGACCCCATTAACTTAAACTAACCCAACCCAATTAATCTAACCCAACCCATTTACACTAACCCAATTACACTCCCCTCTTTTTTCTCATTCATCGTTCTTATCAACAACCGTTCAACCAAGAACCCTAAATCGCCATTTTCATCTCTAAGTGATGGACTCGCCGTCATCACAAAATCCTTCTCCCACCTATAACGATTCAGTCTCTCCTTCTCACAAGCCTAATTTTCCGTTTCCACTGTCCATATCTTGCAGTGAATCGAAAAATCTGGCTTTCAATTCGTCGCCATCGCCATCGCCATCGATTGACCCATATCAGGCATATTGCTATGCCAAGTGGTCAGCGGAGGCGATTTGGACAGAATCTTGTGAGTCACCAAATGCTTGTGATACCGTTTGTGAGGAATCGAAGTTGGGGTCATCTGAATCCGAAAACGGCGTCAATGGTTATCCGTTGCCGGATGACTCTCATGAGGCTTTCTTGAGGGAGCATGAGCAACACAATGAAGAATTTGTGAAGGTTCGTGACTTTTTGGAGCGAAACCCTAACTTTAAATTTAGGGCAGTTTCTTGTAATCCTTCGACAGTTCCTTCTAATCCTATATCAAAGGACCCAAGCTATCATACACGTGGTTAATGGAATTGTTCCTTCCTTGGTTATTTGTACCTGCTTCAAAATCTGAAGAAACTTCTTCTGAAGCTCAACACATTGAAAACGGCGTGACTGAGGTTATGTTTTTTTTTTACATGTTGGCTATGAATTTCTTAATTTTCAGTTGGGCTTTGGGAATGTGTTATTGTGTGAAATGATGAAATGTGGCTATATGAATCTCTGTGATTTTGATGCTATTTGGTCCATTTTGATAAAAACAGATTTTGCCTTGTCTATTATGTGCTCTGTGATGATAAAAACTCAGATTATGATTTACATTTCTTAATGATGTTACTTGGTTCATTTTGATAAGAACAGATTTTTGCCTTGGTCTTGGTGTGTCTATGATGATAAAAACTGAGACTATGATTTGGACAGATTTGTGAGGTTACTTGTTTTACACTTGGTCTTGGTCTGGTTTTGAACTGGTGAAATGGTGCATGAGTAAGCTAAATAGAAAAGAGTTTTTTGGTACATAACACTAAGTCTATGATGAGCTTTCCTTATTATGGAAGCATTGAGACTTTACAAAAGTGGGAACTCAAGGATGAACAAAAACTGAGAGTTAAAATTACCCCACTAAACCAAAAATCCAAAAGTTGCTTGATAATTTTCTTTGAGTCAAAGAAGATGCTGTTCTTCCAATTGTGCCACTATGCCTTCAAAACCAGATTGTTGATTGATTTGTTGCAAGTACTGAATGCATTCTCTTACTAGTTTGATGTCCACTTTCAAGTTTCTTCTGAGTTTCCCATCTCTTTCCAATTTGTCCTTCCCAAGATGAGGCAATTTGTAGTTGTTGTGGCCTCTCACTGTCATCATAGATATCATCACATTTTGCAATGAAAAGAACAATTTATCAAGTTTCTTCTCTCGATAATTCTGCATAAGGCCGTTAAGACCGCCTTAACTAGCTCTTCAACACTTTTGTTAGAACTCTCTGTTTTAACCGCATCCAATGAAGCAAACCACCCTAGATCATTGACATGTTTGTATTCGGAGAGTCATGGGTGGCCGAAATTGAAGTTGTATGTCAAACCCATCTCGCCGATGCCGTCGCTCTAAAATCTGGGTCATCGTTCTTGATATGTGGTGGTGCATTATCCCATTGAATAATGATGTGTTTACTTGCATTTGGTGGCCACTTTGCCTTGATTGCAGGGATTACCTGCAATATTCAGTGAGACTATGATAAGAACAGATTTTTGCATTATTTCTATGAACAACTTGAAAAAAAAGTGGTGTGTCTATGATGATAAGAACAGATTTTTGCCTTGGTCTTGGTGTGTCTATGATGATAAAAAACTGAGACTATGATAAAAAATGGTGTGTCTATGCTGGTGTGTCTATGATGATAAGAACAGATTACTTGCATTTTGTCATGAGAAAACTTACTTGATTGATCAGCAATTCCTTTGTCACTTGCTTGTTGATTGATTCTAAGGGCTTGGTCACCATTGTACCTGCTGCCCTATTCCTACTGTTTCTTTTTGCTGGCTCATTTTTTGTGAAGGGCCACATGCCTAATTTACCATCAAATAGCAACACTCCATTACTATCATAAAGTGGCCTACTTACACAACAAAAGAACATTACTTTGATGATAAATCTCTTGCTTTGGCATGAATTGTATGGCTCTACTTCACCTGGGACCATGTAACACCTTTTTTTGCATTTTGTCATGAGAAACCACTTCTCATCTGCATGAATAACATTGTCCATTTCTTTGAAAATTGGAGTTTGTTCTTCTACATCATATCTGAGGGCAGCAAGGCAAAATTTTAACCTTTGCAGAAAATTTACATCAGTTAATGATGGTTTAATAGCATTTGTATGTGCCTTGATCACACCCTCCTTTTTCCATCGCCCAACTGTGCTTTTACTAATCCCCAAACCTAACTTTCGAATTGTATTTCTATTCTCAAACTCTATTTTTTTCATCTTCTCAACATCTAATTTGACTACTTTTTGCCTTGCGACTCCTTTCTTTGATGATAGAGATATGGGCATACCTCTCCTCCTTTGATCCTTCACAATTTTCCAGAATTTGAAGACGGATCGGGGGTGGAGCCGAAACCTTGAAGCTGCTTCTTGGATTTTCCCTTTTGGAAGCTTTCCCTCTTGTAAAGCTTCAATGAACCATTGAGCCATGAAATTCCTTTCATCAACACTCAAGTTGGGTTTATGCTTACAGGGCTCCATTTTGTGGGTTAAAGGTTGAAGATTTGAAGATTGTTTTTTGAATTTGTTTTGAATCTGTTTTGAATCTGTTTTCACTAAGCCTTTTAGAAGGTTGTAATTTTATTTATGGAAACTGTAAGTAAGTAGGACTCTGTTATGTTATGTACTAAGGTTACTTTGGTGGGAAATTCAAAATTTCACAAGGATTAGCATTTGTGGTGGGAAAAGTATAATCTGTTTTGAATTTCCAGAATTTCTTAATTTCCCTTAGTCCAACCTTCTTTTCTATATTTTGTATTTTATTTATTCAGTTTCTTAATTTGCGTGCATAAGAAATTTTGTGGCTCTTTCGCTGTGACGGAGGGAGTATAATAATAAACTAGTAAAAGGACTCGGTTATTTTGGACTGTACGGAATAACTTATTATTTTTGAATAAAAATTTAAATGTGATTTTAAAAACTATATTGAACATACCAAAAGTGCCGAGTTGGGCCAAGCAAGTAAAGCCCAATTACATCCAGCTTTGATTATCACATTCTCAATAGGGCTGGCCCAGTCAGAGCAAGGCCCAAAGCCCATCTCAAGCGTCAGTCGACTAAGCCCACGGTCCGATCTACTAGGTCCTGACCCAACTTAGTCCGACCTCATGATCCATATTACAATTCGGGTACGAATCATGCTCTACCCGACAGTCAGGTCGACCATTCCACGAGTGACGACCTCGACCTAAATCAACAAGTGACGACTTAACACTTGCCGGCTTATTTGGTTGAACAATCCTCATAACCACATCCCTATAAATCAGGGACCGTTATAGACATGTTCCCACGTCCAAGTAACTGCCGCTATAATCTCGGAGGACATGTCGCCTCCCCAAAAATACATCCCTCTTGCCTATAAATACTTCATCACTACCAAACGGTGAAAGGTAAGCTTGCCATTTTGTATTACGAGTTTATTATTCAATACATTTTGAGCTTTATACAACTGTTATCTTACTCTCACGCCCGAGCGTCTTCGCCGGAGACACATCCGGCTAGTCGTGGGTTCTGTTTTCAGGTCAAGAAGCCAGGTGATCAGTCCTACCACGTGGAGGAAGATTGATAAGCACATTTCCTGCAGCATCAGTTTGGTTCCATTGCCGGGAAATCGTGCTTAAGCTTGACCTCGAAAAGTTCATCAACCTACAACAATGGTAACCCCCAGACGGGCATGTTGAAGACGCTTACGAAGAATTCATCGAGGTAAACAACAACACCAATACAAACGCAGAAATCTCAATGTCAATGCGAAAACATGGATTTGCCTCCTCCCCCACCAAATCGTCCTCATGGTAGAGCCACGCGATCTACCGGTGTTGTTGATGGCGAGAGGATTGCCTCGACACAAGGAGAGGGAAAAGGCATATGGAGGGGCAAGAGTCCCACCTCCTAAGCGTCCAACTGGACAGGTGAACATGGGAAACAGGGCAGGTCCCTCAATTAATCCCATGAGCAAGAAGGAAATGATGTTAGAGCGAGCTCAAATTTTGGCTGACTTGATAGCCATGGAGGAGCAGAGCGGCCGACGTACGTTCGAAAGGATTGCTCCCTCCCGAGTCTCCGCAGGCGGCGAGGCCGGGAGTGCTAGGCCAAATGAAGGTGTGGGGGCGGAATGGCGAGGACGGGGATAGTTCGGCGAGCTCCTACATTGTTCATGTGCCGAGTAACGACCTAAGGGCTAGCCTCAAGCGAAGCGAGGAACGAGGCTCAATCGGATTTGAGGACTCGGTTAACGGCCAACGTAAACAGCATGTCTCTCGGCGCGAACGCGAGATCGGGATCCCATAGAGACGGGAATGGGCATAGGTCGCTGTGAGAGGGGAAAGGCGCGGTCGCCACATGGAGATAACGGGCGCAGTCGCGCGTCTGGCTCTTTGAGAGGCGCGGGTCGCCTCAAAGAAGTAACAGGACATAGATCTCAATAAGATCGAGAAAGGACCAATTCTCACGGGGACGGAGGAGTAGGCGAGGTGACTCCCCGAAGTGAGGGCCGAGAGGTCCAATCTTGCTCCCCTCCGGAGATGAAAGACCCGATGCCGAGAGAATGGTTGTTGATGAAAAAGAAATTTGAGCAATGGGAGGAGGAGAAGAAAAAGGATCTTTGGAAAGGTCGAACGAATTGACTTTTCTCTTCGACCACTTTCCAAAGGCGAGAGATAGTCGACCTCCCCTAGTTTCGGGTTGCCTCTTCTAGAGAAGTATGCAGTTTCCACCAATGCAAGAAGCCACATAGCACACTTGGAGGCCACGATGTGTTTTGTCGCCAATGAAGACGACAATATGTGCAAAGCCCTCGTAAAGTACCCTCGCGAGGGCGACTTTGACATGGTTTAATGGTTTGGCGGTGGTAGCGTAACCGGCCTTGGACATGCTTGAGGACCAAGTTCCTGGGACTACCATTCTGCTATTGGAGCTCGGAAAGTGACGGTGGCGATTTAAACAACTTGGTGCGGGGCCAAGCACGAAAGCTCCATGAGCTACTTCACCAAGTTCAAAGAAATGGTCGACAAGATTGAAGAGGACATCACGGACGGGGAGGTAATCAATTGCTTCCGAAGTGGTATTTCCTCGGAAGACATGGACTACGAGCTCGCGGTCCAGAACGGTCACAACTCGACGGGAGTTGTTTGAAAAGGTGTATAATGTCGCTCACGTGAAGAAAGGAAAGAAAAGAAGAAGGGAAAGAGCCACTAAGGTTGAAGTCAGCTGATGATAAAAGGACTCCCAACAAGAATGGGGGAACAATAAAAATGGAAAGAACAGAACTAGAGCAACAGAGAAGGTGCCGAAGCTTTCCTCCCCTCACGGTGAGTCGAAGCGAGATTTTGAATGCTTTGTCGAACCGGCTCCTCCGGTCCCAATGAATCCAGGCAACAAGTTTAGGAGGGACAACGGCAAATCTGCGACTACCACAAAGACACTTGGTCATCTCACGTGAGGATTGCTTGGGATTAAAGCGTATCATCCGGAAGAGAATGGTCGACCAGGGGAGACTCGAAGCTTATGTGGAAGAGACCTCGAGAAGTTTGGAGGAGGTGAGCGGCCGACGGGTGGGCAACAAGGACCTAGGCAACCTAGGCGGAACACAGGGGTCATCAGCGAACAAGCGAGCAACACGGCCGTCAAACACAAGATATTCCCGGCTCGATAAGGCCCCGCATGTGCCTCGAGAGAAGTAAGAGATGAAGCGATCGGCTTCTACCCCCATGAATTGGCAACCAATATGGCGGCTAGGGAGCAAGTTCTCGTCATCCCGGGTCTCATTGATGGATGTACGGCGAGCGAGACTCTTAGTCGGCCCGGGGGCTGCAAGGATATTTTGTTTTACAAAACTTTCGAGGAGATGGGTCTTAATGATGAACAGGTTGGAGAGATATGATGGCGAGGTTGGAGGGCTTCACCAACCACCGAGTTGATGCTAAAGGCCGAGATAGTGCTCGGCGTCGACCTAGGCCGGCACCCCCTCGGGATTGTCTCGAAGGTACAATTTATCGTAATTGATGTAAATAGTGACTATCCGCCATACTTGGAATTCTGACAGACGGTCGCTCTTGGAATGGTAGCATCAATTCCTCACCCGGCGAGTAAAGTTCCCCACACCTGTTGGAGTGGGTTGCGTACTGAGCACGGCTCGTGCTTATATCTCGGATCATGTTCTAAGAGAAAGAAAGAAAAGGGAGCTAGAGATTGAGACCGGCGATGGTTACTTGAAGGCTGTCCTGATCGATCACCAAAACTACCGGTCAGCAAATCACCGACGTGGTAGAGTCGACCTATCGCTCAAATGACGAGGTCATGCTTGAGTCGACACGTCACTCTAACACCACCGAGGTCGATTCGGATGTAGTTATGGTCGATCAAGTCGCCATAGGCAACCTATGCCTCCCGGCTCGACAATAACTCGGGGGCCGCCACCACTACCCGGCGAGGTTGCGGACAAGCTTGATGATATGATAGGCGAGGAGGCTCACGCTTGGGAGGCGAGGAAAGACAAAGGTCGAGGGAAATCATAGTGGAGACTCTGATTCGAGAGATGGACCGAGCTAGAAGGCTGTGGATGAGTTAGAGTCGATGTAATCACCAACTTTTCCTACCCGACCAAAAATTCGGATTGGGAAGCGGCTATCCGGTTGAGGAGCGATCGAAATCATCGAGCTACTCAAAGAAAGTAATGATGTCTTTGCATGGAGGGTAGAGGACATGAGGGGAATCAAGGAGGAGGTCGCTGTTCGCAGGTGGAAGTCAACCCGACCGTAAAGCCTAGACCCCAAAAATTGAGAAGCTTTGCTCGCGATAAGGAAGAGGCCATAAAAGCGAGGTACAAAAACTTTTGAGTGCGGGGATAATCAAAGAGGCCACTCATACAACGTGGTTGGCAGCGTGGTCATGGTGAAGAAATCGAATGGCAAGTGGCGGATGTGTGTCGACTTCACTACTCTCAATCTAGCTTGCCCCAAAGGATAGCTATCCTCTCCTAGAATTGACAAGCTTGTTGATTCCATCGCGCCACTCTACTCTCGGTTTCTGGATGCTTACTCGGGATACCACCGAGATAAAGATGCACGAGGATGACATTGTGAAAACGGCATTTCAAGCGTGGAGGCATTTCTTTGCTACAACATGATGCCATTTGGCTTAAAAAATGCGGGAGCTACCTATCAAAGAATGGTGAACAAGGTCTTTGCCTCACAAATTGGTAGAAATATGGAGGCTTATGTTGACGACATGGTCATTAAAACTAAGGCCAGGAGTCACGTAGTCGACTTGAAGGAGACATTCGCCAATTTACGAGCAAACGACATGAAGCTCAATCCCGGTAAGTGTGTCTTTGGAGTTGCGGTGGCAAGTTCTTGGGATTTATGGTATCTCAAAGAGGCATAGAAGCCAATCCAGAAAAAATCAAGGCGCTAGTCGACATGAAAGCTCCCACCGATTCAAAGAGATGCGGCGACTTAACGGAAGGGTAGCGGCTCTTGGTCGCTTCATATCAGAAGTCGGCGAGAGAGGTCTCTCTCCCTTCTTCAAAGCAGCATTGAGGGGACGAAAAATTTTGAGTGGACGACCGAATGTCATTCGTCGTTTCAACAATTGAAGGATTACCTCGCTACTCCACCTTTGCTAAGTAGCCCGACCCTTTGGTGAGACCTATTTGTATATGCAATCAGTGGGAGACAAGTCGGTTGCGGCGGTGTTGATCGAAGAGGATGAAGGGCTTGAAAACCGGTATATTACATCGCCAAAGGCCTTATCGGATGTGGAAGCCGAGATACTACAATCTTTGAGAAGGTCGCTTATGCCTAGTCGTGGCTTCAAGGAAGGCTGCGAGCTTATTCTTCTAGCTCGTCAATTGTGGTTCTTACAAATGCCCCCTTGAGAAAAATTCTTCACAAGCGGAGAGTTCGGGTCGACTTCTCGGTGGTCAATTGCCCTTGCGAATTTGACATTGAGTATCGACCTCGAAAGGCGTTGAAGGCTCAAGCTCTAGGCGACTTCTTGGTCGAGCTTACGTTCGCGAGGAAGACGACGAGCAACGAGCTCCCGAAGAAAAGGCTAAAGGAAGGAGTTAGAGTCCCAGGTCGCCCGTCGGTTGCAGACGATTGTTGGAAGGTCTATTCGGACGGGTCGGCGACCAAGAATAGCGATGGAGCTGGAATAGTGTTGATTGAGCCGGCTGGGGCCGTGTATGAGGAATCACTAAGGTTCAAGTTTGATGCTTCCAATAACCGGTGAATACGAGGTCTTGATTGCGGCTATTGAGTACGCCAAGTGCTTGGAGCAACTAAGATCGTAGGCTTCTTGTGACTCACAATTGATAGTCGACCGGGTCGGGCGAGTACGAAGTGCTTAGTTACTACTCTCGTAAAATCTTTGCGACACAGTGAAGGAGCTAATAAAGGACTTAGAATTACAGGAGATTGAAGGATTGGAAGAGAAGATAACGAGGCTGGTGATCTCCTTTCGAAGCGGCTGCTTCGGATGAGCCACATGGCGAGCCCGTCTCCTTCCTCGAAAATCCGGCTTATGAGAGGGTAAAAATTCGATGCATAGATGATCCCTCGAAATTGGACTCGGGAGAAGTGTTGGATCGAGGAAATGAAGGCATATTTAGAGAATGGAAGGCCGGATGACGAGAAGAAGGCTCGAGCTATCGAAAAAAGCTCCAGGTATGTCATTCAAGGAGCGACCTATTCGAGAAGATCCTATACTCGACCATTATTAAAGTGCATCCACCCTCGAGGTCGCCATATTGATACATGAAGTGCATAGTGGAATTTGCGGTGGGCACCGGGGGCGGGACCCTTCACGACAAGTTAATCACTTTGGGATATTACGGCCACACACTGAGAGCGGACACCCACAACTTTGTTCGGCAATGTGATCAATGCCAAAGGTTTGCCAATCTTACCTCGTGTGCCAACAACCGAGGCCGAGACTCCGGTGTCGCGGCTTGGCCATTCGACATGTGGGGAGTCGACTTGATTGGACCCTTCCCTCCCGCCGAGGAAATTGCAAGTATGTGATCGTTGCCATAGATTACTTCACAAAATGGGTTGAGGCCAAACCAGTTAGCTCGCATCATTTGAGGAGAATGCTATCAACTTCATTCACGACTTCATTTGGTGTCGATTTGGGTTTCCTCGAGCCATAGTATCGACAACGGACTGCAGGTTCTCCCAAACCTTCGAGCGAAATGAATCGAGTAGGAATCAAGCATTGGAAATCTTCGTGGCCTACCCTCGAGAAATGGACAAGAGTGAAGCGGCAAATAAACTTGTTCTATCTTCGCTCAAGACGGGACTCGTAGGTCGACGTAACAATTGGTTGGACGAACTCCCCTTGCTCTTTGGGCGGTCAGGTACAACCACTCGGGGGCCTACGGAAACCCCTTTGCTCTCACATATGGGTCGGAGGCCGTGGCACTGCGAGCTCGAGATTCCCATTTGCTAGAGTGACTTTCTTCAATCAAGAGCAAAATGATACCAATAGATTGATCGACCTGGATCTAGTCGACGAGAAGCGAGAAACCTACCTCAGAGATGGTCGGCTACAAACAGCGAACTAAAAGTTACCATGACAAGAGGGTCAAAGCAAGGTCGTTCCGAGTTGGGGATTTCGTATTGAGAAAGATTGAGGCAACGGGCGAAGGACCCGGCGGGAATAAACTATCTCCTAGCTGGGAAGGTCCATATGTGGTTACTCGAGTTGTCAAAGAAGGTACTTACATGATCGCTTATCCAGAGGAGAGGAATTGAAGCACCCATGGCATGCTACTCACACGATCGAATACTACTTCTAGTTTTTAATTTCAAAGTTCAAGTTTGTGTTAAAGCTAGTTGATGTAAGCATGATTCCTACTTCAACGGTGAAAGCGCAGTTTATTCGATCAAACATGGTGTTACCTTAACATCAACAAGCTCGACTCTTAGTCGGCTTCGTTCCTAACGAAGCTCGATTCTTAATCGGCTTTATTTATTTAACAAGTCCGACTCTTAGTCGACTTCGTTTAAACGAGCTCGACCTTTAGTCGGTTCGTCTTGGCTGCGACTCTTAGTCGGCTCCACCTAACAAGCTCGACTCTTAGTCGGCTTCGTTCCTAACAAGCTCGATTCTTAATCCCGGCTTTGTTGGGCATTTAACAAGCCCGATTCTTAATCGGCTTTGTTCACTTAACATAGTCCGAGCTCTTGAGTCGACTTAATTCCTAACAAACTCGACTGCTTAGTCGGCTTGACTTACTTAGCTCGATTTTTAATCGGCTTTACTTATTCAACAAGTATGAATCCTAATCAACTTGGTCCTAATTAACTCGACCCGGAGTCGGTTTCAATGGTATGAGCGAGGTTCGAAGCTCATGCGGGTCAATCTCGTTCGCCAAAAAGTTAACGAAGTCGAGGGAGACAACTAAACCCAACAAGATCCAGTGGTCGCCTCTAGGCCCAGTCGAGCTCATTCAAAAGTCTTTATCTACATCTAGCTCGACGTACAATATGAAATGGAAAAGATACAGCATTCATGAATCGGAAGTCGGCTAAGATTGGATGTAATAAGTCTCCCAAGCGGGCCGGAGACTTGAGAAAAATAAACTTACAAAAGTATTACGCCTCCCGATAAATAGGGCCAAGGCATCCAACATTCAAGAAATCAAAGGAGCAAAATATGTTATGGGGCTTTGTTGCATTACATAGAGTTTTTCTATAAAATCGTAAGCAGCTTGATCGAGAGGCATTGAGGTCGTCGGTAGCAGCTTAGATCTTCGTTCGGGGTTCGGTTTGTTGGCAGAGGCTCGAAGGCTTGCAGGCCTCAAGAAGACTTGATGGTCGAACTCACCCCTCCTCCCTCCATATCCTCCTGCTTTCATCCATGTCGGCTAAGCTGCTTGTAAAGCCACATCAGAAGGTGCGTGGGGCCAACTGTGGAGCTACCCAGAGGCTCACTTGTCTCCCTCTTTATCTTCTCGAGAAGCAATATGGGCTAGGTCATCTTCATTATAAAGATTACCCAAATGAATGGCCCCTCTCTAGTTGCCATGTCATATTGAGGAGCATACGCCCATTGAGCAAGCTGGTCCAAGGAAACTCCTGAATCGGGGGTCGACTAAAGCTCGGCTGAGCCATGGTAACGCTTGCCCGATTCCAAGAATCCACAGCTTTCCCCCTTGATGATAGAGTCGAAGTATTCGTTCCTCCCTCTTTAAAAAGGCCCAGATCAACGGCTTTCTTACCGACGACGCCTTGAGATCCTCAGCTTCCATGTAGCTCT